>JANTCA010006042.1:0-13839 GCA_024741275.1 Chironex yamaguchii
GCTATCTCCCATTGAAAGTCCCCCCCACCCCCCCAATCTTGCCTAAACAAATGCAAAAAGGGAGGGAACTACAACAACAAAAATACATTATTTCTAAGCAAGGCAGAATTTGAACTGCCTGAAAATATTTCCCGAGACCTACACGTCAGTCAGGAACCGCTGATCGTCTACAGTGCATTTTATGGTAACAGCAGGGAAAGTATGGAATAACTTTCAGAATTGTTCATAGATGTGTATTGTTTAAATGAATACTTTTATGAGTTTACTGAGACACGTTTTTATAACTTTATGTAGTAGAGGCATATGGTATTAGTTGTAATTTTGTGACATCATCCTTGATTTCCTTGTGTTTTCACAGTTTAAGCTGAACATGTTGATTTAATTACAAATAGGCTTTTACGCTCCAGTACTTGACCATGGATTTAATATCTGCTATTAACCTAACCATTTGTGCTGTTTTTATCAATCAGACTGTGTTGTATGATAATGAATCAAAACTATTCCTCACTGTGCCTGATGCGTCCTTAGAAACAAACGGTTAATCCTTAATATAATGACTGACAACTTCAACGGTAAAATGTTAAGGTACAAAAAGACTAGTAGACTTTCCCTTCTAAGCAACAGTTATGACAGGACTACTGTGAAAATGTCCATTGCCTTTGTGAGTATCAACCCAGATGAGCGTTTCAAACAAGTTACTGCAATCTTGTGACAGTTTTGATTATTGTATGACTTGTTTGTGCTGCGGGTGATTTTATGCTGAAATCATGATTAGAGTATAAATGTCTGCAGCATAACAAATTATTTGCTTAACGTTTGGCGTGGTTTAAGTCTCTACTTTGCTAGCCCATTTGATGTACAATAATGATGATTACCGTAATTGTGAAAACGGCAGTCAAGGATATAAAAACATAAAACAAGTAGATTTTAAATCATAAACGTGTAATGCAATTTATATTTAAAAACTTCAACAAAAATCCACTGTACCAGTATGCCGCCCTAAAAACTGTGCTCATTGCCACCTACACAGATGCATTAAGATCAATTCTACTACGTTGTAATTTAATTGAGAAAGATAAAAAGCATTGTGATGCTGCACTTGACAATTACGTAGCTTTTTGTTTAAGGTTCATTTAATTTTTATCTACGTGGTTATTATCCTTATGCATAGCTGATTATTACCTTCAGAGGCCAGCAATGTATCGTCTGGGCATTTTCGATTTAAAATGAACTGTACATGATGGTGAATCTTGGTTCATTGTTTCCTCCATATACCCTCCGTCATGTATGACTTCTCTGTGTGACGTCATATTTGATGGGGAAAGTTGAGAACAAATTTGAAAACCTTACATTACAGTGTTAATGACTCAAGACAGGAATGAGATAACCAAAACATTTTTCTTGGTTACAACAGGTGATGAAATTGTCTGTCAAAATATGAGAAAAAATCCGCAATGTTAAGTCATGTCACATGCACTTTAAAGAGTTTTGAGTTAAACAAGGGAACACAATCCTTAGAAGACAATGTTTTTGAATTTATATGAGCAATTCGAAGCTCCAAATAAGCTACCCACTTTTTGTTTTTTGTTACCCATCTTTGCTGTCACGTGCAGAACTTGTTTACATGGTATGAGTTTTGTCATTTGCATGCATATTTCTTAGGCTGAAATGTATTGTTATTTTGTCTTTAAGTACAGCTAAATGCCTATGAAAACCTTAACAACTTAAAATGTAGAATTAGTGTTTATGTGTAGCAGCTCATTATATGTCAAGATGTAGGTGAGTTTTTTATTAGACTTTGGATAATTTCATTTTAACGTATCCTTTGTGTTTTCCTAACATTGTATTGTATATGCACAATTAATTGGTAGAAATGCTTACTTCATCCACAATTTGAAACGATTTAGAAGGAAAATATCAGCTTAGAGTATCCAAAGTGGCACATAGAATAGACGTTGCAACAATTTGGATATGGACGTGGATGGTTTTCACTTCCATACTGTTTATTCTGTGCCTTGTGTGTTCACATTCTCTTGCATGCATTTTATTGGTTGCAAAATATTCTCTGTGCGTTTGATTTTCTGAGCTCTAGTTCCTGCTTATCAGTTTTCATGGTTTATGGCTTCGTTGTGCAATTATGGCAATGTAGTGTGATACATGACTTAATGGATTTAATCAGAAGGAACACTTAGGAGGGTGGAGGGATCAGATCAGGAATAGCTGAATTATGATCTAAATTAAGAATGACATTTTTCAAATGCGTAGCTGTTCTACTTTCACTAGTTGAATTGTTGCTACATCCCAGCAGTCCAATGACACATGACGGAGCATTGCCTCTCGAAAAGGGACTTCACAAAACCAAGTTTTCCTTAACATGTTTTTGGTATAGAATGTGGATTTTGAGCGGATGGGAGATGCGTATCCAATATTTGTAGAGGGGGTGTTAAAAAATCACGATGAAGCATGTGGATGACCCATGAAAGGGTTAACCTTATGTTTCATTGCATATGTCAAAGTTAGTCTTAGTTTGAGCTCGACCTCAGTTTTGGAGTTCACGACTTGACTTGGGGGGAAGGGGCGTAATTTAGGTAGCTTAGTGGTGGGAAAAAGAGACCTTATATATCAGTTTACCCTGTGGGGTATCTTTACAGTTTAATATCCTGGAACGTATATTTAACTTAACTTTTAAAAACTATGTAGTTTCAACTACTATGATACAGGCTACACTTGTAAAATCATACGTTTGGGTTTGACTAAAACTAAAACTCCCCTTTATTCACACTGCCGCGTAAGTATGCAACATCTGCATCATCTTCATGATCTGCACCCCTTGGATACCATTCGATTCAGTTAATAGTTCTGCACTATCTTCTGGATATTGCTTGTCTATCCGTCCATGATGGGAAGCATCACTAATGGTAATCAGTGGATAACTTGCTTGCCTATTAAGACGTGCAAGGTATCTGGAGGCAACAGATGAACATCTGCAAGTATCTTATATGATGAAAACATTATCCAGACGAGCTTCATTCTTTCATCATTTGCAACATCGAGGGACATATGACAATAGTTTCACTTGGGTCAAGGTCTGTGCTAAGCCGAAGGAAAGTTTCGTGGAACTCGTGGTTATCTTTCATTGCATTTCTGCAGGCGGCTTTTCCTTTGCATAGAAAAGAGGACACATAATCATTGCCTGCAAATGAATGGAGGACAACAAGGCCCTGTTTTTGTATGCTGAATAAAGGCACTGAAAGATCACGTAGTTGTATTTGCCAGTGCCTCTTCTGTAGCATTTGGTGGTTGGGTAACTCATTTTGTAAACAATGTCTGAGCTCGCAAACATCAACTGTGACATGGGTGTAATTTAAGGAACGATTGCGAGTCTTTGGGACATGTTCTTTAATTGTGGTATAATCGAAATTGGAGCAAGGAAAGTGGTAATCGTAGGGTTTGAACCTTGCATTTGAAAATATCGAACAAGTGACCGAGTAGTGACTTGCTGAAGATCTCTTCGTAGCAATCCAAAGTAGCATGACGTCATTTGCAACGCGTCTGTCATAGTTGGTTTCAAACAGCTGTGAATTTTGTGTGGCGCAATCATTTGCTGACTAAGCTGGAGTGGTCGATATGTGAATGATTTCTTTTTTGTATGAATTTTAATGCCTGTTTTGTGTATTCTAGATTAGTAGGTGGCTTTTCTTGCAATTCTTCTCCATGTATAGTATTAAGGCTGCTTCACATAGTTTCCGCGCATTAAAATTGGCCACCAAAAGCCTGTCTAATACGTTTGCAGATGGTATTGGCAGTCGATTTTCTGGAGATCTTAGCTTCCGCTTGAGCAGTTTCTATCCAGTTAGCCTTGGTCGTAGTTGCAGCAGATTTCCAATTGGGTGAGAATCTTCATGCGTTCTTTCAGACTAGTGATACTGTACAAGCCAGTGGCAATGGCGATATTCTTTCCTGCAAGGACGTTACTCATGGAGACAGAATGGACAAAGGTCATAAGAAATTGAGTCCACATAACAATTTGTTTCATTCCCAATTTCGTGATGGGAATTATGTAGTAATGTTTTTAGAAACCTCTTTATGCTCTCTGGTGGTTGTCTCACGTCCCAAGAAAGGCTTTCTGCTGTTGATGGCTATGGCAAATCTGTTGAATTGTCGATCATTTCTACAATATGTTTTCTGATAATAGTTGCTGCTTCCTTCAGCAAAAGATGGTTATTTCCTTTCATTCTGAAAATTTTGAACGGCTAACCAAGGCCTGTGTCTCATGGTAATAGAGGCTAACGAAGGCGATGTCTTCTCTAAATGCTTTCTGTATTCTTTGTTTCACTTTGAACTGCTCCCTTTATTTAACCCATACATGTCTGTCAGAACTTTCAATGAAATGGAGTAATCAGATTCAAAGCCTTTCATCGTGCCCGGACTATCAGTAGTTGCTTCTTCGTTATCGTAAAAAGTAGTGCTAGAGCTAGTAGCAGCTGCATCTGATGACTGCTTGGAGCAGATTGGCGTATAGTCCCTGTAACAGTTAGGATAGATTCTTTGGCAATGAAATCTTGTCTAGAGACTAAGATCTTCATATCTGTATCGTTGCTACGTTAAGCTTCACGTTTTACTATCTTACATCCTTGGATGTCATATTGTTTCTTTCCCTTGCTTGTGACTGACCTCCAAGATCTGCATTTCTTACATTCATTTGGAAACAGTGTGCCTAGTATCTCATCCGATCTCCTGTTTTTAAGTGGCGACACTTGACCTCTGTTCAGTTTTGCAGGTACTGCAGACTTTAGGACTAGCGCAGAAGTAACTTTTGTAAATTTTGGTAACATTGCTGATGGGAATTTTGTTCACCTAGAATCAACCTATCTATTTATTTGTTTATTTGTCCTTGCATCATTGCTCTAGATCAGTCTCTAGTGAGTGTGACCATCTGCAGCATTTACTTCCTTTTTTAACTGTAGGTATCATTTGATTTAATTTAAATACAATGTAAAAATCAAACTATTCATAATACCAATGGAAGTAGTTATCACGTTTTGAAATTCAACACAAAGCAATGTAATGTAGTTCATTCAAAAGCAAAAGGTGTTCAAGTTGTGTAGGAAGAAAGAGCCAGCTTACAAGTGAAGCACAAAAGGTAGAAGAATATCCCTCTGAATTAAAAGCCTCCAAACACACAGTCCTCAAATTACCTCCGCCTTAACTGAAGAGGCGTTTTGCAAAAAAACACTCATGACAAAATTTTGATTTAAAGGTGATATGTGAACTTTGTTTTATGATGGTGTTAACCAATTCACATGTTATTCTGGTTTTTGGACCAGAACCTGACCAAACCAAAAGTGTCCTCTGCTACCCGATTAACATCTAGATTCAAATTCTGCAACAATTGAAATAGTTAAAGTAGAACAGTTAAGCTTTTGGAAAATTGCATACAAAATGTAGATCATAATGTACGTATTTATGATATGATATGAGTTGGATCTGCTCACTTTTGTTGCTCACACAAAAGTACCCTTTCGACATCTATATGAAACCTGAGTCACATGATAAGCAACGGAGCTACTATAGTGTTTAAGAAATAGTGAAAATTTCCAGACATCTAATTGTTTACCGCTATAGTATCCCATACATGGAACATAGATCCAGTGATTTATTTTAAAATACTAATGTAATTAATTATGGTTAATGATGTCATTGTCGGTTGTAGAAATGAGATGTTGGCTCGCCTTCTGGTGTATTTTCTTAAAGTCGGTTTTCCAATGTCAATGCATTTTTAAATGGTTGAAAATGTAACTTTCAAAGGTAATAAAATGCGGAAATGGTGCAGATATTAGCCGTGGACTGTAGTAAATGGAACTTGTAAACATTGTGTATCTGATAGGCTGAAGTGCACCTTGTTACCACTCGGTATTACTTGCAGTTGCAATAATATTCGGTGGTTTGTAAAGACCTTATGAAAAGATTATTTTTATTTGAACAATTTGGAAATAGCTTAAGCCCAAACTTCAGTATTATTTTTTTTAGCAGTAACACATGTATAACTTCAATTAATTATTATTTTTAGGATCGTCTTAACATAGAACTACAAAAGGCTGGCATTATTGGTGGGCAGGGAAAGGTATACAGTGTCTTATTTATTAGCTTTTCGTTGCATCATCATGTCTAAGACATCGTGTCTTAAAACTGCATTGTAATTTTGAGTGAAGCATTTTTTCTAAAACTCGTACAGGGCAGTAAATCTCAGTGGTGGAGCCACGTGAAGGGGATGAGTGGACCAGTCCCCCACTTTTTTCCAAAGACTGGATTAATGCTATGTATGAAACCGTGATACTGCTCCTAGAACGCTCGTTAACAACCTTAAAACGGAATAGTTCCTTGTACTAGGTCGAAGATAAAGTTTTCCATTTAACATTTTTAGCATGCAAATTTCTAATGTGTTAAAGAGTCATCCAAATTTCCTACTTACAGTGTCTTGGGTCAAGTCGTAGAGACGCCACCAGACCGACAATTAATAAGAATTATTTTTCCGTTTATAAGAAATTGAGTATTTTTTTGTTTTTTTTCCTTTACAATGAAAAATCATTTGTTTAGTGGTAAGTTCTTCTACGTATGAGTCTTTCGTTAATGGTTCAAATTTGTACTCTTGGTATCCATCTAGGTCTCCTACCGGTAATGTCAACTGTTTTGATGGCTTGATTTGGTCTCAACGTCAGTTTCATTAGTTTTTGCTTCAAAGTAAATTCCAAACTGTAAGAGCGAGTATTTTTATTTCCCTTTTGAAATTTATTGACTAATATGCATCTATAATCACGTAACCACCAACTGTAAGTAATGAAACAGCCAAATTGCTACATGTTTCTGGAGATATTTTTGTCATATTTATGTTAATGCTTTTCCTCTTCCAAATAGGATGAAGACTGGCATATACCCTTTGCGCCTACATCTACAGGTGACGTCAATGTTGCCTCAGAAAATTATGGTACTGAAAAAGTAGGTACAATAGTTTTTCCAGATGGTGCAACTAGATGGGATTAATATAATAAAACTGTTGTCTTGCAAGTTCTATTGATTGTTCATCGGTCGGAAAGTGTGCTGACACAGGGTCTGGCATGTATACGAACTTTCAGGTAATGTGTATTAGGTTGTACAGGTTCTGGGTGGAATACCTAAGGACTAACACTATTATTGAAAACATTTCAGGCTGCGGTGTGTTGACGAAGATTGGTATCCCACGATTGGATGAATGAAAGCCACTTTCACATAGGAGTGTGCATCACTCAGAGCATCTGTTGTGGATTCAACCAATGCTAACTTGCCAACTTTGAAACCTTTTGTGAAGTGTGCGTCCGGCACTGTGACTGACTATCATCGTCCTGTATAGTGACTAATTCTATCATTTTCAAGTGTAGCCAGTTTTGACACTACTGAGCAATCATTTATTTTGTGAATAAATCCTGAAAGGGTACAACAGCTCTACAGCAGCTGTTTACTTGGTACTTAGTGAACAGAAAAGACCTGTTTTGGAGGATGAAGAAACTTGAAAGTATGTTGTCGTGACACAAGTGCCCTGGAAATGATACGAAGAGTTTTTACGCGTACTGTCTTGACCACTGTTGCACAGCCATGTTGTTGCCTTTTGCATATTCTGATTTTAGTTCAAAGTTTGCCAGGATACCTATTTTCCCTTTATGTATATGGTTTTTCCATAAGTCTTGCACTCGATTACTTCCTTTATATTTTGTGTAAAGTGTTCACCACGGGACATCACCTACTTATCCGAGAATAGTGGTGAAATGTTTTACGTATGTGGTTTTGTTAGTAGTGTTCCTGCATAGCAGCTGGTATCGAAAAGCTAAGAAATATTCTGCTTCAAGAAATAATTACCTCCCCCATCGACGTAGTCTGTCTAGCGTTTGTCTGTCTGTCTGTCAGTCTGTCAGCAGTATTACGCAAAAACTGTTAGACGGATCCTCATGAAAAAATATCGGATGATCGGGTCTTGATCCAAGTGCGATCCCATTAAATTTTTGGAACTCCACAAAACAATCGTTAGTAATGATATGTTCATAAAAATCAACTAGCAAAGGAAGTGAAAAGTCATCTTGTTTCAATAATCATAGTGGCTTGGCGGAGGTTTGTGCTCTTGAACTGCTTCTAGTTTGCTTTATTCTTATTTTATTAATCGCATAATCGTAAGTAGCCTAAATACTTTTGTTTCTTTTTCCCTCTAAGGATCAGAAGAACTGTTCGTTTTTCTTAAAAACTGGTGCTTGCAGATTTGGAGATCGGTAAGTAAACAGGAACTAAAAAAGGTTAAATCATAGCTAACTTGTATAGATCATTTTCTCGGTTGATTTATAGATGATAATAAGAATACAGCAATTTGTTGAGCTTTGTTAAGATATTTGTGACCTCAAGTTTAGCATGACCTCAAGTGCTAGTCACTTTCGTAAAGGTATCGTTACCAAATATAAAGGTATCGTTACCAAATATAAAGGTATCGTTACCAAATATAAAGGTATCGTTACCAAATATGGTAACTGGGTTATCCCTCGCTAGCACATTGAAGGTTTTATTACCGGAAAAGTGTTCCAGAATCCAGGATTTCATTCGGATCATTCCTAAAAATTAATCGTTTGTTCCTCATCTCGGTTTGGACACTTTCTGCAAAATTTCGTCAAAATCCATTCATAAGTTTTTGAGTTATATTGCTAACGAACAGACAGACAGACAGACAGACAGACAAACCTGGAGCAAAACATAACCACTTGGCGGAGGTTACGAAGGCTATTCTGCCAACTGGCGAAAGCGGCGGATCTTCATGGGAAAAATGCCCTTACTTTTCAGGATAATCAGCACTAGGATTCAAAGTTTTGACTCAATGTACGTACTTGATTACGCCGAAACACGCGCCGCCATGACTTTTCTGCTGTTAATGAAGGGAACTCAGAATAGCCGTGACGACCGCACAACGTCGTTTTTTAAACCTGCAATCTCAAAGACTCTATTTAACGCTTAAGGGATTGTTTGGTACCTAACTGCCAAACCAAACCTTTAGTACTTCTACTGTGCTTGAATAAACCATTCAATTTATTTTTAAGAAACGCATTTTCATGTTAGTGCATTACAACTTTTAATGTCCAGTTATTGAGTTATTAATTGAGATTGACTGTACTAATACTTTATTGACCCTTGTAATTATTTCTAAACTCCTACCACATTTGCTTCTCTAATAATTTTCATCAGTATATAGCTCATTTTGATCGTGTGTAGTTGGAAGAAACTTTGATTTCATCATATTTGAAACCCTATTTTTAATGTACTTAAGAAGTAGCAGTGTTATTCCCTTCTACATGAACATTCGAATTGTCAACTTAAGAAGCTGCTGTCGCAGTAATCCGTCCAACTGCTTGACTTGTATTTCAGAATGCGTGAATGACGTCTTAGAAGATCATACCTCTTATTTACTCTCTTGTCATGATCGTGATTCATGATTTGTGCCGAGTAGTGCCTGAACAATGCCCAACCAAGACGTAGATAAAGACCCTTTTCCATTACGGTAGATCCGTAATACAGTTACAAATTACAGATACAGATAATTGTATACAAAGATAGAAATTATTTGCCTTGACCAATTATTCGCACATTTTTCCTTCCATACGAATTTGTGGACCTCTCAAATTCGGTATCGGTTCATTCGCTTGGCTCTCTTCCGTCCCATTTCGTCCAGCCAGGCTGGCCTGGGTGAAGTGTTAAACATCTATTTTATGACTTTCAGGTGTTCTCGACACCATGCCAAACTTTCTTCTGGCCAGACATTGCTTATACCTGGTTTCTTTCAAGATGTCAGATTAACAGAACCAATGTTGGATGAACATGATCAGGATGTTGGACTGGAGGTAAGAGATTGGTCAATTCGTAATTTGATGCCAGCAGGTTTTACACCAGAGCAATGTGGTGACAGTTACTGTATTAGGTGAACCGGTAGGAATCCTCGTATGAAAACCTTATTCATGTACTGATAGGGGCGAAAGTCATCTTTACAAGTGTGCTTCCAAAAAGAGTGTGGTAAACAAAGAAGCATTTCGTTTACTAGTGTTTTCTTTTATAGCTCCATTATCACACTCTTTGCTGGGAGTCATTTAAATAGCACATACCTTTTTATAAACTCGGGTAGATCCTCCCCTCACGTGATACTTAGAACATTATTTAGGGCCCCGCGCCTTTTTCTATTCGTGCACTAACTAATATTGACACATAAGTAACATTTTGGTTTCGTCTTCTTAATGATGGTGGCGTAATAAATCGTGAAAGTTGCCAGGCTTGTCTTGTATAATGAACATAAGTCAAGTTACGATCGTGACTAATACCGACTTCAGATCTAAGAGAAATTTTGTATCTATCCCATGATACAAGTATAGGCAGGGGCGGCTCAGAGTGAAAGAAAATAGGTAATCAATTTCGCTTTGCCGACAAGTCCTTTTGGCCACGCCCCTTTTTACATAAGGTAGCGTCCATATTTCATTTATTATAAGACCTCACCCATTGCCCTGTCGCATCCGATCCTCTGAAGTTTTGTGACGATCAGCAACAAAGCATAAATGGCTTATACGTAAAAATGAATTTCTTGGTGGAGGCTTATCCGATGGGAGGTCTTATTCGAGGGATGGGCTTTTTGACGAATTTTGATGATAAATATGTGAAACTGTCATGGTTATGCAACAGAAAAAAACCATTTCACTTGTAAAACCTTATCTTTGAATTGAAAAGACAGGAACAGAGTCCAGCATTGTAACATTGAAATGGGTTCTTTAACATACTTAAAAGAGCTGCGGGATACTGTTCTGCCTCAAACATTCTCATACCCAGGCCTTAACGCCAATATTGCATAAAATATAGGCATTTTGACATTTCCTAGATTCAATTACCTCTATTCAAGGGAAGGCAACTATTGACAAAGTAATTCAGAGGTTGGGGTTACATCGAGGACTTACTGTATGGATAAAAAATTCGACATGAGAGAAGAAAAAATAAACACAACCAGAAAATTATGAAACTTCCCAATGAAAAAAAATCAAGAAACAGTTTGGGACCAGATAATTTTTCAAAAGCTAAATTCGGAGATTTATACTCGTTACCCAAGACTCGATCCATGGCAAAAGGTCTGAAAGGATTGTTAAAGACCAACAGTGCTATTGTAATCAGGTTGCAGAATGACTATGTTGCTGCCAGGCGCTCTCTGTTTTAATTTATTCTGTTGCATAGAGAATTACGTCACGACGCCCACAAAAACAAACGCGAGGTAATCAGGAAGGGCGACCATTACTTTGCGGCCTACCTAACCTGCATGTTGCCAACCTAATCCTCATAATCGACGGCTATTAAACTCAACAAAGACGATGTATGCCGAAAGATAAACAGCTAATTATTGGTTATCTGTGAGTCAACATACTTTAAAGAGGACACTTTGAAGGCTCTGCCTCGTGATAGTGACGCAACCAAGGTTCAAAGCATTGAAAATGTACTCTTTTCTATCATTTGGTAAAAAATGAAAAATCCCTTTTTCGAAAAAAAATTTGAAAAATAGGTAATCAGTGATTACCTGGATTACCCCCCCCCCCAAAAAAAAAAGTTATAGACAGTCAGGAATGAATTACGTCTAAGGTTTATTTGTCTGACTCAGGTAAGATGCATGGTCGGTTGTTGTTATTTACACACGACAGTAGTACATCTTGCTTAGTATAAGATAGTGATCGTTTTGCAGTACTTGCGTTCTTTGATACAACCTTGTGAAAATGGCGTTTACTATCGATTTTAGAAAATATAGGAACAATTAGGTCTCTATGAAGTTTCAAAAAGTATTCATTAATGTGATCTTATTATAGAGTTCTTTATTGAATAGGTTAGTATTTTTAAGTGATTTTTTTTCATAATCCTATGTAAATTAGCGATATTCTGGACTCTAATTTTATGTTAAGCGCATATGAGCCCTGGGGATATATGGTGCTGTAAAAGAGGCTATATTATTATTTATTATTGTTTGCAACTTCCTTTGCCATAGTTCGACGAAAAAGAACTTTATGATAATTTTCGTAACTTTTACAAAGATGTTTTTCCGGAGTTTGATGGGTGTGGGACAGTACTCCAATTCAAGGTAAAATGTCTTGTTATATGGTGTATCGTATAGTAATTTAATTTTCAAAATAATGCACAAGATGGATATGTTGGTTATTATCAGCTCACTCTGCGTTTTGAAGTAACGAGAACATGCTGTTTTGACATGGCCAATAATTGTATATAAATTGATTTTTTTAGCTTATCTTACTTATATTAAAATACATTGCCCTGTATAGGAACTGGCTCTGTTACGTCTTGATTTCGTTTTTATTTTAAATGGTGTTGCCCTCTATCCCAAACCAAATTAATATACGAAGTTATAATGAGGGATTAAAGTTAAAACTTGTCTTCGTGTCTGCCTTTGTATCTCATTTTATCATTACTATCAAGACTATTTTAAGGGACGGCAAAGCTACGTGTCGATCTTGCAGTATTTTTCAGGGGCGCTACAAAGGCTGAAAAAATATCGTTTTGCAAAAACATCGTGAGCTTTCTAAGGCCCTGTTGTGTCACTTTCATTTATGACTGTAAGCATTGTTAGCCTTCTAATACTTCTAGAATTTCTAGAATGATTAACAAAAGAACCGGAACAAACAAGTTAGGAAATGAAGCTTTTCCAAGTATGCCTTTGGTTTTCGGTTTGTCTGTGCCGTTTTCCTTGATGTTTAGCAAAAGTGTTTGTGTTTTTATAAAATTGTTCTTGTAAAATTAATGCAATTGGTTCTTTATTAGGGAGAGGTGATTTGCTCTTACCATTATCCATGTTATCATACATTTAGATGTAAATAGATGTATGAGAGATTTTTACGTAAAACTGCCCCGTGTAGAGTGCCCCTGAGAACACGTAGTTAGACATAATATCCAAGAGAGGCAATCTTAAATATTCGTTTAAGAACATATTTTCTTTTCGTGAGAACGTCTTATTTCAGTACTTTAAAAGTCGTGTAAACCAAAGTAATTTAGTAAAATAAAAGTTTTCAAACAGTTTTGTTTTTGTGGTATTTGCCGAATGCAATTCACTATCTCCAAGGAGTATTTTTTTCATAAAAAGCTGTTCATTTCAAGCACTCATTGTGTCTGACGAACTGCTTAAATTTGTCACTTTTTGATAAACGTTTTATTCAAGACAGTATTCTATGTATCTGATGGTGCTTTTGATTGTATAAATTTGTTTGGTCTTGATGATTTCGAGGGGGCCAGTTTGTTCTTACTTCCAAATTTTGTCCCAAATCCTGTTTTGTGTTTTCATACAAGTTGTTGATCTCTCATTAGGGGGTGTTGATCCCAGTAAGTAGTTCTTTAGAAGGAGAGGGGTGGTTTCCACTGGTATCCATATAATCGTAGCTGTATCTTTCAAAATGAAGTTTGAGTTGATATCAATGCGCACCATTCTCCCCAGTTATGTAAGTGCTTCCCTAGATGGTTAACTCCCAGCATGCCACTGCACTAGAGTACAAGTCTTGTCGAAGAAACAGGTGTCCCGGTGGATTTTTCGTCATACTCATATATACTTCCGGCAAAGTTTGAAGCTTTTGTCTAATGTAAGCATTTTGACTGCATTTTTTGTGAATTCTCTTAACATTCTTCCAAACACCTATTGCAATGTGCAAAATCTAGGGTGGTTCACTAACATTTCCTCTCATATTCTTACTATCTGCACTCTTCATATTCTTACTATCTGCACTCTTCATATTCTTACTATCTGCACTCTTCATA
>JANTCA010006042.1:13939-29734 GCA_024741275.1 Chironex yamaguchii
ATATTCTTACTATCTGCACTCTTCATATTCTTACTATCTGCACTCTTCATATTCTTACTATCTGCACTCTTCATATTTTTACTATCGGCACTCTTCATATTTTTACTATCTGCACTTTCATATTCTTACTATCTGCACTCTTCATATCCACTAAATTGCACTTATCTCTCATATCCACTAAATTGCACTAAATGCTCTTGACGATTGTTGATTGCCAATTTTTGTGAAGATGTAAAGGAGCAACGACGAGATTGTTAAAACAGTTCTTGTACGTGTTCTGTCGCAGCTTGAGGAACGGCTCATATTATTATTATGACACATTTCTAGCGCAATTTCCATGCAAGCATGATCAGTTGCGCTTTATGGCGATTTGGGCAGATGCTTGTAAAAACTTTAAATTAAATACAACAGAGAATTTTTAAAAGGTTGGACAAAAATGTTCCTAAAAGTCTAAATGTTAGTGAATATCTTTGATAGATTTTCCTTAAAATTGTCTCTATTGTTTGTAAAATGCTAAGTTCACTGATCTTTAGTGATTTTCATTATCGTTATCATTATCATTATTATTCATCCAGATGTGTAATGATTTAACTATCAGCAAACAGCATGATAGTTAAAAGAAGTTTCCATCTTCTCATACTCTGTTCAATAAAACCCCTGGTGTTTCTAGCAGTACTAAACATCTCAAGGCGCTCTTAAGATCCAGCTATGACGGACAAAATTGTAGGCTTTCCTACTAGCTTTTCAAGTTGACCTAGTCAGTGTCTTCCCTAAGACATTTCTTGTACCACATGAAGTGCCACAAGGATCATGCATCGGTCTACTCTATTTCAAAATTTACTCCAGTGAAGTCTGTGATGTTGTCTTACTCGTGTGTAACCCAGTGGTATGTTGATGACACTCAGTTATACTACTCTTTCACTCCCACTGTTTAAGATGAAAAGGATCTTGCCATGTCAGCAACATCAAATTGCATAAATAATATAAAGTGATGGATGATTATGGGTTAACTTAAATTTAGTGAACATAAGACAATTTATTATAATAGCAAGCAGGCAACAGGTATTTAAAAACCCTTAAAGGCATATATATCCAAAACTTGCTAATTGAATCGAAAACAGTAGTAAGAAACTTGGGATGGTGGTTCGATAAAGCCCGGCCCATGAGCACTGACATCTCTAAGCTATGCAGCATATCATTTTATTATCTTCTGAATATTAAGTTCGTAGGAAGGGTTTTAAGCAAGGAGACAACAGAAGCGGTTATTCATGCTTTTATTATTAGTTAATTAAAATTAGACCTACTTCGAGCTTTTTTTCTCAAAGCAGTTAAGAAAAGGAGAAAATCTCCGTCGTATCAGGCATTGAAGCTCGACATCTCATGCACTTTCTTACTTTCTAGTAGGAGTTCCTGTAGGATAGTACTGTTAAACGGCCTCGGATTACGAGCAGATTCAAATCTTGGTATGGCCCCTAATTTTCACTCCGAGCTGACTATGGAAATGGTTTTTGCACACGTTAGCTGTTACATTACGCTTGTTTATTGTATGATTACAAACAATCTTTTTTTTCAGGTCTGTTGCAATCATGAGCCTCACCTTCGGGGAAATCTTTATGTCATGTACAAAACGTGAGTTTTGATTTGTCTTAAAAGCGTAGAGAGATAGTAGCGTAGAAAGATAATAAGATAAACAAGTAGAGGTTAGGTGACTCGATAACTTTATCTAACCTCGACCTACATTTATTACAATTTACATTGCTGTCTATAATTGACAATGTTCTATAATAATCTTTGTGGTTGATGGCATTCATCTACAACTTACACTAATTTTAGACTTACTCCTTCAACAAACGTTTTCAATGATTCTTGCAGTATAAACTGTATTCACAATGGCTGACGTGCGTCATAACATTAAATGTAGAAACAATCCAGCCTTCCAAACAGTGGTTTCTGTGTCTATCTTTGCCTCTCCTCACCACGGAAAGTCATCAGCAGACGGTGACGACCAGTACCAGTATCAATACTAAAATAATAGTCTGACTCCGTAACTTTTGAAGCTCTTGTACAATTGAATAGATCTAGACAAGGTGTATCGATTTATAGTTTGTTTTTGCTTTATAGAAGGATCTAAGAAGTGAGACCTTTTGTTTGCACCATGGCCAGACTTTATGTACCATTGTCACACAGTTTGTAAAGGAAAGTATTTGTTTCTATAGTCTTTATCCAAAATGCAAGCAGACAGGATGTCAGGATAGCCGAAACTACTCTTGTGTAACGCTTGCCTAAAAATTCTTACCTAAACCATTGCAGATATTAGGGTATTCTTTGGTCTAACCGTTTGCAGCATACTCATTGTTATTGAACGAAACTCTGTTCACGGTCTTCTGTTTTGGCTGACACTCCCTTCACGCAGATAGCCTCCATATTTTTCAAAAAAGTCTTGCCCAGTGTCAACCAGCTGGCTACAACTAGCCATTTCATTTGCTCAATGAAAATTTGTATTATTGTCCCGTTTCTCAGTGAAGATGAAGCATTGTCGGCGTTTTCAAAATTTAATGGAAGATGGTATGCTGGAAAGCAGTTGTCAGTTCAATTCTCGCCAGTTACAAAATGGAAATCAGCTATTTGTGGTATTGTCTTTGATTGTCCTACATTACCTTGATATTGCTTTGTAGAGATTTTCTTTCGAGATTTATTTTGAAGTACCATAAGCATACACCAAGCGTATTGCTTGAATCTCTGCTGAAATATTACTGTCCGTCTGCCTATTATATTCCTATTCAGCACAATGGTAGAGTAGTTGTGGAATTTCTTTAGAATTATGTTATCTTACTTCTCCTACCAAATATTCGTAGTTTCAAATGTAGAGCTTGTAAGGTACAAGAAGCTTGGATTCATGGAGCTAGGATTGAAAGAGACAGCAATTTAGGAGCTTGTACTTAAAAGCCTTGGATTTGAGAAGCTTGGATTTAGGAATTGTGGATTCATAGAGTTTAGATTCAAGTGTTTGGATTTAGAGATCGTAGAGTTTTAAGCTTGCATTCAAATGAGCTTGGATTCGTAGATTAAAGGGTCTTGGATTCAATGATTTTAGATTTAAGGAGTTTAGATCCGTTGTCTGGAATTGCAGGCTTTTGGACTTAAGGGTCATGGATTCAGTGATCTTGCTTTAGCGTATATCTAGCCATTGTGGATAGAAGACATTTGCCATGCCACTCCAACTGTTTGTCTTTTCCCGCTCACCCACTCTCTTATCTTTTGGTGTTCTTAATTTTTTTTACTTGCTTTGTAATCGTTGGCTCTTTCCTTTTGGTATGTCAATTGCTGATACTACTTTGCACCAAAAATAGTATTCGCACACATTGCAATTGTCTTTGATTATTACAAATCCTTGTTTTTAATATTCACTTTATTAAACATTTTCTATGATTTCTGTCCTTCATTTATTCCCTTGTAATTATCTACAACTATAACCATTTAAAATTACTTTTGGTTCTACTAGGAATGTTCCACAAAAAGAGCTGTCCACGTGGGAAAAATTGTAATTTTCTTCATGTGTTTAGAAATCCTGGAAACGCTTTCATTGATGCAGACTACGACTATTATCCTACGACACATCGCGAACGAGTGAACTTAGCAAATTCAATTAGGCACGAAAATCGGAACAAAGGTGGACACAGGTAATAAATTATTTCTTATCCAACTGCCTTAAGTAATTTGTTACTGGAGATGGTTACAACACAGTAAGGTATTTGTAAGTATTTTTGGTCAAATTGTTTATAGTCAGGCTGTCCAGTGTTCTCACCAGTTTTAATTTTCGAGTCAATTGAAATTCATGAGTAATAATTTGTCCTAATACTCCACCGCTATGATTTAGAAGTTCAAAATTTAGGAAATTATTGGCCACTCGTGCAGCTTCGAAAATGATAACAGTCGAAATTTAGTTGCAGCAATTACTGTTGTTGTAAAAATCAGTTCATTAAATATGAAAGATCCCATTTTTGGAGTACTGCCGACTGGTAGCCAAATTTTGATGCACGTCACAGGAGGCATTTATTGGAATACACGCGTGTAAAGTTGTAGCGTGTTTCGGTTTGGCATGTTACCCTTTGAAGCATGATCAGTCGCTCTTAAGTGGATTTAAACCAGAAACTAACGGTTCACAAGTCTAAAAAGTTACAAACTCGGTTACAACTGCCTTACTGACTTGCTTCTCTGTGCACATTGACTTGACAGCGTAACATTAAAACATGGAAGAAATAAAGCAAAACAGTTTAAAGGTGGCAAAATTGTGAACTATTTTGAATGAATGATTTACTTTCCAAAAGTCTACTATGCGTGAACGCTAATGGTTTATATCCTATTCTCTGTTCTAGGAGGGAAGTTTACAACAGAGAGCGACGTTCCCATAAATATCACAAAAGCTACCGAAGTTCGTCGTCTAAATCACCGTCACCGAAAAGGGATTCTCGAAAGCGGTCGTACCGATCTAAGCATCGATACTCTCGTTCTCCTTCGGATCACCGCTGTAAGAGGTCTCGTTCCCGCTCAAGGGAGCGTCGTCGTAGAAATAAATCGCCCTCAAGTCAGCCATCTACATCTTCAAGGTCTTTAAGAAATCATGAAAATGGAGAACAAAGTAAAACGTCTCGATACACTATGTCAGCTCGTGAGGTTGATCGTTATGAAAACGGCAAAAGAAAATGTAAACTTGCGCAGAGAGCGAATTCCTCGTCTGATTCAGAATCGAATAATTCCAAACGACAATCACATCGCAAACGCAAAAAGACAAGAGTGCTTCCAATTCAATGTCAGTCAAAAGAATTTTGCCAGAAAGATGGAACTTACTCATCGGGTAGTTCGAGTGAGTGGAGCAATTTAGAGGATGACTGACATTTTGCCAAACAATACATTGGCCCAGTGTACAGCAACTATTTGAAGAGAAAAGTGATAATTTTGTGAAGTTTCAACTGCAAGAGCGTAAGTCGACGCTGAAAAGACTTCGTAGGTCGAAATGCAGATTATTTGTTTTATTTTCAAGAGGGCTTTAAAGTAACAAGTATTTCTCTTTGAGGAGTTGTAGTTTGTAGTGGGATTTTCCAAAAAACTGCCTGGAAAGTAGAACCCTTAAAGATAATGCAAAGAATCAAGACCTAAGATTGTACGAATCGATCATTACTTAGCAAACGGCGTATACTAGAATTCAATTACGTGGGTTCTGATGTCATCAAGAGTTTCTTAATTTCTTGATGTATGATATGTACTGGAAATAGTTGCTACACAACGATAGTCACGTTTAGGAGGCTATCACTATTGTTGTTATCACTATTGTGGTTATCACCATTCTTGTTTCCTTAGCCTTCCTAAAGTTACCAGCTTACAAAAAATATGACAAATGTATATATATCATAAGGGTATGTAATTTTTACAGTGATACCAAATAACAATACTGCAATCTATTTAAAGGGAAGTGCTATGATTTTTGTCTCCGGCAACAAGGTATTGTTTCCTGTGCCGTTTTTTATTTGTCTGTCTGTCCGATGATGAGCCAAGGGATTAACGTGCAGCGGCTGTGTACTATAAGTAACGCCCTGTAACGAGTAACGAGCTTTTATTCGGTATATTTATATTTTACTCGAGTAGGGTTTTTGTTTGAAAGTTTTCGCCTATTTAAATCTACAACATAATTGCAGTATGTCGTTACCAGTTAGTTTAAGCCCTGCAAGGTAGGAAATAGGAAACACAAGTAGCACGATCTGAACACTGAGGTTTCTGTTTGGTTCTTGACAGTGGCGTGGGTATGCAACCAATGTAGGTCAAATGTAGAAATAATATTCTGGTTTGGAGATTATCATAAGATGGACAGAAGAATGGAAGTTAATATAAGGAAATTTAATGCTGAAAATAAAACTTGATAGCCTAATGGCAAAATAGAGGTCATCAATATGGTCTTTTTATCTGTCCACGTTTCAATGGATCTGAGGTATTGATAGCCTCAAAGGATAAAGCTGAGTTCGTTGCCCAGATGTTTTACCCTCACTCTACTCTTGATAACACTGGTCATTCATTTCCTGGTTTCCCTTTAATAACTGAAAACTTTTACTTAGCTGCCTCTTTTTCTCTATTCATGAACATCTTACAACGTACATGATATAAATTGGGTTCCTTACAACCCTCGCCAAATTATAAATTTTTTCCTGGTTGACATCCATTTAATCAAGGCAAATTTCGAAAATATACTTCGAGTAACTGTAGCCAGAGTGGGCGCAATGTCAAAATTTTCCGCTAGGGAGGCCACGGCCCCCATGACCACTGTAGCTACGTGGCAGTTACAAAGGGTACGTCACTTTCTCGAGCCCGCTATAGTGTAACACAGTATCTATGCTTCAGGCCTTCTGTAACCTGGAAATTTTGATACGAAATAGTTCCTAATTCCGTGGGCTCAACACATCCAACAGTATCACATTATAGGCGGACTAGCTACAGCACCGGTAGATCCTTTCCCAATGTCTAAATAGTGATTTAATACTTTAACAACCTAATTGATCGTTCTGCTTCTTACAAATAAAGCTAAAAGAAGTTCATTTCTGCCAGTATAGCATGTTATTTCCGTTTATGCACTTTGATTGAATGATTTGAATCAGAAGGCTTAGCGCAAGTGCTACTCACGAAACGCTACAATGGCTGTGTGTATCATGTTTTTTACATGTGGAGGACATAAAGTACTTCCATGATTTTTTTTAAACAAGAAATTTAATGAGTAAAAGGCAGACCATAAAGTAATGATCTGTCATCTAAGAACAAGCTTTTGCTGGGAACAGAAATAGAGGAACAATTACCATGGCGCTGCGTTTTTCAAAATGGGCCAAACGGCATTTAAAACATGTTAAATCGTGCGACAATGGTCTATATTTACGGAGATTAAATCTGAAAATCGCTTTGAAAATTTGCGACATTGCGCTAAAATCATACTTAAAAGCTTTTTCGTCTGTCACTCATCAGAGTATGAAACGTCAGAAAAGAAAGTATATGTATATGGCAACCTATTTATACAAAACATGTAGCAAAACTAGGCAATCATAAACAAGAAAGGAAACAAAGAAAGAGAAAATAAAGAAACAAAACATTATTGAAGTCTATGTCAGTTGCTAAGTGGCACTGAGAAATCAACAAGGTATTGATGTTGTTGCTCCTTGTAGTGGGGCCATTAAGTTCCGTGCGCCCTCATTGTTGTTGCTGCTGTAGTCAGTGGGTTTCGGACATAAAATTTTTGACACTTTTCACGAGTCCAAGCAAAGGTTGAAATGTGCTGTTAACGCCTTACCGCGTTTTTAAAACAAAGGTTATTTTGAGCAGAAGGATTTTTAGTGTCGGATTTTTCGTTGAAAAACAACATTGATTGGATAGATCAATGCAATGTTGTACTTTGTAATTTAGGGAGATCGCATTAAAAATCGTGGTCCGTATTTCGCATTGGTCAATAAAATATTGCAATTGTTAGATTAAGTAACCGTGGGTAACATCACCTTCCCTATTAATACAAAAACACAAGTACACTTTGGATGTAACAATACTTGCTTTCACTTTTTAATAATCTGTGGTGTATGAGTTATGAAAATATCGAAATAAAAGTAAGACATTGGTTAATGTCACTTTTTGGCCATGAGAGGGGCACCTAGTACTATTCCTAGTCTAGCTGTCATAATTGTTGTAAAGATTTGGTTAGATAGACTACTGGACTTCCGTTTTTCAATAGTTTTTCTTATTAAAGATAAGAAATTTTTACATGACTATCCTTAAGACTATATGCGAACACTAGACCCACGCCTTAATCACATTGTCAGTAAGTATAATGCACATAGCCTGGGCTCTAGTCTTGAACAAGTGATTCCAACAATCTCAGGAACGAAAGCCGTTTTACAAGAAAAGCTACAATATTTATACGTAAGTTATGTAAATTATGTAAAGTTGAATTGCTGATTTTCTGAGGGCTGAGTCTGAACCCGCGGCCTTCTACTTACCGGGCAGATACTCTGACAACTTAGCTACCAGGACGTTGTTTTTTCAAAAGTAAATTTAGACAGTCATGATTTGATAACTGCGTTGCTACAATATGTTGGCGATAACTACGTGTGTAAATTAGTTAAAAACACGGGTTAAGTTTTTTTCATCGACTACAGTCAAATAGGTGATCGATTGATGGAAATTTTCATGAAATTTCTCAGTTGTATGCTCAACGTATTTTGAATTTCAATGAAAAACTCTTTAGTAGCAATATGTTGTCCCATGACGTATTATAAAGTTCTCATTCATAACAGTCAAAAAGAGGTAGATTCGATCAGTAATCAAGTAAATTGATCACAAACATCTATACATACATTCAAGTTAAAAATCTTGCTAATTAAAGCATAAAAATTGATTTTAAACTTTTCAATATGGCCTTAGTTACCGACGAAAAAATTCACTTATAACTAAGGTAGAATCATAGAAATAATAGGTCTCATATTTCTATAGGTAGAACTAGGGAGCTGTTATAAATATTTATTTGCGGGTATGTCTGTGCGTAGAATCAATGACGCCCTTAAGTTTATTCATTTCCGGTTTAAGCTCGTGTGCGAGGTCATATGTGATTTCGCTCAGGATTTTACACACATTCAAGTTAGCTTCCATGTTAGTTGTTGACGAGAAAATTTGGCCATGGTGACGACAAGAAGTTGAATGTGCTAGTCGTTTCATATTTCTTGAACTCCGTTTAATTTTTTTTATCTCATTTATTGGCAATGAAACAATTAAAGGCAGTCGTTTGATAGAATGGCTTAAGGAGACTGTTTATTTCATCCAACTGATCCCACAAGTACTTCAAATAGAGCGAGATGATCGAGCTGACATCAATCCGCTTGAGACCTGGTATTTAGTGTGTTGCGTTAGCACTATCGTCCTCTGAGGAGTATATTAAGATAGTCCACTCTAAGTGTGTTACACAGCCTTCATAAATACCGAAGATGGCACAGACAGCCACGGATCACTCGATGAGCGAGGAATTTGCACCAGTTCCCAATTTGGCATTACAGGCAATCATAAGACCCGCACTGAAACAGGTGAGTTTTCTTAGCAAATGTGTACTTCGACGTGTTATCACTTGATACGAGTTATTGAAGCCTTGACTTGTCTGTTCAACTGTTCTGAGTGGGCCCACAGTTAGTGTTGCCTGAGCTGAAATTGGTCTAAGCTGTCCACTACAGAAATTCTACCTGGTTTTTGACAGCAATATTGTTATGTCAAGGTAATAAATTCGCAAGAAAACGTCAATCTTCATCCGCTAGGGCAAACACCATTAAAGTTATGGTTATGAATAGACAGCCTGATAGCATGGTACTGGGAAACAAATTGCTTTCTAACTTGAGCTTTACGATGCAACAAAGAGAGAATTGATAAGACTATTTTCGATCACAAGCAGAATGATAAACTACACCCAACTGGTTTTCTCTATTATAATGTAGAATATGATCAATTAAAAACAAACTGAACGTTTCTTGTATATGTTCATGTAACTGATTGCTCTAGCATTGACAAAACTGATCGTTGTAAGTTAAGTTACAATTGTGGGGGAGAGGTGGTACTTGACTGTTTTTCCTAAAGTATCTTTGTCACTTCATTTTTCTCGTGCTGGGTATCAGGAAGCACTCCTAGAATACCACAAACGTTTTCAGATGCAGGCATTTTCAATTCATTCATACTGTTTCAAGTGACTGAAATTTGAAGAAACAGCATTATTTCTCATTAAATTCTTTATGAAAACTGACTGAACTGAACATGTACTATGATGTCTGAATAATTAGAAGCATAAGTTGCGTTAGATCATTATTTAACCAAGAGAAAGAGCAGCACTTCAAGCAATAATGCTGGTAATTGGAATGACACATCCGATATTCAGTTGATATGCTCCTACATTGATACACTGCCACTCTGATATGATGTCATTCTGTAGAAATTGGTTTTCAAAAATGATGGGGTATTCTAAAATCTAACCTGGTATGGAAGGGACTGGTCTGAAAGCGTTTAAAAGGGAGTATTGTGTTAAATTGGCATTTTTCTGTCCATCTTTTACAGTATGTTTTTAAGTATATATTCATCGATTATATCTCTAGTTGGCTATGATTTGGCTGAAAAAAGTTGTTTCTTGAAAATTGCTTGAAAATTTGCGACATTACTGAAAACATACTTTTTTCGCTGACACTGCTCAAAGTACGAAACATCAGAAAGAAAAATATAGATACATGGCAACCTTTTGATATAAAAAATGTATCAAAACTAGCCAATCATAAGCAAGAAGAGAAAAAGAAGCAAAGAGAAAGTGAAAAAAACAAAGCATTATTGAAAGAGTCCAAGTGAAAAAGCGAACTATTTCTGCCTAGAGAGTACTGGTTTTCTTATTTTGATGTAGACAGCCTCCAATACACTTAGATGTAAGCACAATCTAGCTGTACCAATTATCTGAAAACACTCGTCTATATACATAGCGGATAACAATAATGATTAGATAACAATTGTTTCAACTACTAGCTATCATAACAACAAGATAAAATCAATCCTAGGGGTCCTTAACTCTAGGGATGTGTGTTCCCACCAGAAACAACTTTAAACAATCTTTGTATTTCAAAATTTGAAAATCATGTTGAAAATTTGCGACATGCAGAAAATATGCTTAAAAGCTGTTCTTCATCTGACACTCTTCGTAGTATGAATCATCAGAAAGGAAAGTACAGAGATATGGCGACCTTTTTATATGAAACATGTATCAAAACTTGTCAATCATAAACAAGAAAAGAAAAAGAAACAAAGAGAAAATGAAGAATCAAAGCATTATTGGAAGAGTCCAAGTGAAAAAGTGAAGTCTTTCTGCCTACATAGTACTGGTTTTCTTGTTTAATGTAAGCAGACTCCTATACACTTAGATGAAAGCACAATCTAGCCGCGTCAGGTATCCGAAAAATGTTTTGCATTTTGGCACATTCTGAATTTTCTAGTAAATGTTGGTCTATGGCAGCATTGCATGTTTTGGCAGTCATTTTTGCTTTCCAAGCACAAAGTGGCTGTTCTCTAGGAGGAATTGATGCTTGGTGTAGAGTGGCTGGAACTTGTTATTTGACCCTGTCACCCAATCTCTGAGAAGTGTGACCTACATACCAAATCTTTAAAATGTAATTAAGACATTCTTTTCACATAACCTGATAAAGGATCTGGGGTTTTAATTCTGAACAAAAGTGACTATACCAATATGTTTGATATTTTAAATGACCAAGAAGAATTTGAAAAAAAATTATGTAGTGTTGAAAACCATGACAACACTACAAAAATTGAAGCTAAATTACAACGTAGGTTATAAGTGACTTTAAACAAAAATGGGTTAAATCACTAAGTCAGCCCAATGTGGCAAATTTTCAAGGCAAATTCTGTTTTCTCTTTCTGTTGTAGGTCTTTATTCACCAATATTTCCAAAGGACAATTTAATTGCCCGAAATGTTTTCACAGGCTCATCCGGTACATCTTTAAAAGAATGAGCACTGAAATATGTTTAGTTCTATGTATCTATCTGTCTAGCCTAAAATGGATCCCACTGCTGACCTCCTTCTGTCCTGAGCTGTTATTCTCCAAAACCTGAAAATTTTCTTTCATCTTCCCACCTAACATTCTGTATACCCCATCTTTCCCTCCCATCTCTTGGGTACCATACTGTTAATTTCTCTGTCCATCTACCATCCCCCCCAAAACATGACCAGCCCACCCCCAACCTGCCCCGTTACACCTCCTTACAATGTCCTCCACCCCCGTCCATCGTCCAATCCACCCATTCCTTTTTCTGTCTTTCAGTGTTAAGCTTAATATCTTTCTTTCCATTGCCAACTGTGTGGTTCTTAATTGGAGGTCTTGCTGCTTTGTAAGGGACTAGGTCTCTGCAGCATAAGTCATTACTGGAAGTATACATTGGTCTAACACCATTTTCTTCAGGCACAGAGGAATTCTTCAGTCTTCAAGAATGTTTGACATGTTTCTAAATGCTACCCATCCAGCTCTTTTCCTTCTTTGCACTTTGTCATCAATATTGTTATCTTTCTTAAGTAGATGTCCTAAATATGCATACTCCCGTACTTTTTCTATTGTGCTGTTATTCACCTGAATCTCCCTTTCCTCACAAAAGTCATTAAACATTTCTTTAGTTTTGCTGGTATTCATCTTTAGTCCTACTGCTCTGCTTCCTCTTGCAAGGTCTTGTAGCATGCTTTCTAAGGTTTTCTCCATCTCTTGCTATTGAAGCATTGTCATCAGCAAAGCTTGATGCATGAGTTTGCTTCCATCTGTGGATATGCCCATCTCATCCCATTCCAGGTTTGGAAGATCTAGTGCAGCTGTGAAAAGTTTTGGTAATGCTGCGTCACCCTGTTGGATGCCTCTTCTGATCTTGACCTTATTGGTGGTTTCATGGAGGCGAATTTTGAAAGATGCTTTGCCATAGATGCTTGAAAGAAGTTCTTGGTAGTCCTTGCGCTACTCCTTGTTTTGCCAGTGCGTTTATTACTGCCTGTGTTTCTTTGCTGTCGAAAGCTTTTTCAGAATCTACGAAACGGATGCAAAGTGGCTGCTGGTACTCTTTAGTGTTTTGTAGTAGCTGTCTGATGGCTTGTATATGATCCAGTGTGATCTAAAGCCTGCTTGCTCCACTGGCTGTTGGCTGCCAGGTTGTTTTGTGAGTCTTGTTATTAACAACTTTGAGAAGGTTTTGAAGAGAATAGACAGCAGACTGATTGGGCGGTAATTTTTCAGATCATGCTTGTCTCCCTTCCTGTAAAGCAGTATGATTGTTGCATTGTTCCAGCTTTCTGGTATTTTCTTCAGTTCTAAGCACTTGTTGATGAACTGTGTCAATTTTTCCACAACTAGATCTCCTCCACCTTACAACATTTCTGCTACTATGTCATCTGGGTCTGGTGCCTTCCCTTGCTTGGCCTGTCTTATTGCATTTTGTACCTGTAACATAAGAAAGGCAGGGACTGGTTCTTCATCAGCAGCTGTAATTGGTGTCTAAGAGAAGCAGATGACACACTGATCACAGATAGGAAGAGAATTCTTGAGCAAGCAGCAAAATTTTACCAGCAGCTTTATTCCAGTGTCACATATGTCTGCTGTTGTTCCTATTGCAGTCCTGACTGTATATGCCCCTACCAATGCAAATGCTCCATTTGAGAAAAACACATTTGACACAGACCTTCAACAGGCATTCTTGAGTTTGAAAGCAATAATACATGCATGGCAGTTGGAGATTTCAATGCAGAAATTGGCAGTGACAACTTAAATGACAATGGCATCCGAAAGCTCCTGGTTTCGTCATAAAAGGGTCCAACAAATTACGTCCGGTTAAAATGATGGTAAGGCAGTCAAGCAGATTGACCACTTTTTATTGTCCACAAGTTTCAATCTATGGTTAGGGATGTCTAGGTATACAGGAATGCTGATGTCCTGCGTGACCACAGACTTGTGATCGCCTGCATTGAAGTCAATCTCAAAATGGTATGCTGCGACAAGGAAAACAATATCTATGGCGTGGCAAAACTCGCAGAACCTGAAATTTGTTCGTCAGTCAGCATCAAAGTTTCCAACAAGTTTGTTGCTCTCAATCAGGATAATCCAGACGAAGCTGAGTCCGGACAGCTATGCGATAAGATTCCATCATCTCTTTGTATTGATATCATGTGAAAAAATTGTGCTATCCATATAACAGTACTGCTACCATATTCTTCATAGAGCAGTGTAGAGCGACTAAGGCCAAGAAGGCACATAGCATTCTATGCATGAAGATAAGGAATTCACTTAAGCAGGACAAGTTTGGCTGAATGGCTAAGGCTATGCAAAGTGCTGCTGATTATGGAAATACTCGAGTATTGTACAACACCTGGAATCATCTCTGTGGTGATCGCAGTTCAGCTCTCCCTTTAAGCATCACTGATGGAGATAAACTGTCCTCCACAGAAGCTATCAATAATCACTGGAAAGAATACTTTGAGGATCTTCTGAAACAACTCGATCCTTCTCACACTGACCCTTTGCTAGGATGGGATTATCCAAGAGATTGCGATCTAATAATCATCACCCTGCCTACGCTAGCAAAAGTTAAACAAGCAGTGAAAAATTTGAAAGTCCAAAAATCCCCTGGAACCTGTAATGTTCCTCCTGAAGCTCAGCTTAAGCTTAATGAAGAGAATCTCATACATATAACAGCACTTCTCAAAACAGTCTGGACATCATGCTCCATTCCCTAATATTTCAAGGATGGAATCATCGTTGCAGTTTACAAAAATAAATGGTCCAAACGGTGCTGCTCTAACTTTCATTAGATTACGTGCCTATCCATAGCAGGCAAAGTGCTTATAGGTGTAATTAGGTCCCATCTCGAACTCCTATATGAATCCATGTTACCTGAAAACCAACCTGGCTTTCGCTGTGGCAGAGGGTGTACTGGCCAGATTTTCACCCTAAGAAGGTGTATTGAATGACGCCTGTGCCATGGAAAACCAATGCTGATGTGTTTCATTGATTTTGCTGCTGAATTTGACAGCGTACATCCTAGATCAATGTGGCATGTTTTTCACAAGTACAGTATTCTGGAAAATATTGTGAAAATCATAACAGACTTATACGGAAGTGCCACCTTGTCATATGTGCGACTTATTTCAGGAAACCAAAACAGATTTCCCCTCATTACTGGTGCTCAACAAGGTTGTTTATGGTCACTGATGCTTTTGAATTTCATTCTTAATTCAATATTGACACTTTCCATTTCTGAGGAAGATGGAGTATTGCATATTGCTTATTGAATAGTGAAAATCTTGGGCGTCTTACATATTTAGCCTATGCAGGTGATATTGCAATCTTTGCTGAGTAAGAAGAAGCGTACCAATGCTTGCTCGACAGGATTGCCTCTGAAGCCTCAAAATCCGGTTTGAAAATTGAACCCTGAAAACAAAGCCATTCTTTTCAAATCTACTGCAACTGCCCAGACTTTCTGCGTGAGGATATCAAGTTTCAGTCGTGCTTCATGTATCCTGGATCTAATGTACTGAATATGTTGTGGTGTCTAGCAACATAGCCGCAAGAATCTTGAAAGGAGCAGAATGCTCTGGTTGTGTAAGAAAATGGGTATTTGACTGTTTCCAATTTAAAATTAAATTGAAAATGCGAATTGTGAACTCATCTGCGATTTTGATTCTGTCATGTGCTTCACAAGCTTGGGCTTATACCAAACAAAAGCTAGATGCCCTCACGAAATTTCACCTGTTTGCCCTAAGATCAATTCTCTTCGTTAGCTTGACAATGTGGATTCCCAATGCCTAAATTCCTGCCAACTGTGAAAATCAGGCAACTAAAAATTGTGATGAAGGTAAAATCAAAACGTCAATGACTTCGTGTATTTTTTGAGGCATATATAATATTCATACACTTAGGAAAAGGTTGGGCTTTTGAGTAGACTATATCTACATGTATAAATTCTTCAAAAAATAAACATGTCTTATAATGTTTCGAATAATTCTTTTTGAGATTACTTTTTATACAGCAATTTAGGATATTTATAATACTGTGTCTGTTGAGGTATTACATATATCTGACACTGATGAAGGCTTAAGCCGAAACACAAAAAAAATAATGAATTTCCCCTTACCCACCACTGGGTTTCATCTCGTGATACCAAGGACTTTGAATGTCCTTCACCAAACCTTTGTGCCGTGATGGCACGGAGGTTTG
>JANTCA010006053.1:0-29730 GCA_024741275.1 Chironex yamaguchii
GAATGTTTGCCACAATTAAATAAGTATTTTAGGTTTTTAACTTGATGCTACATGAACAAAAAATTACATCAGGTGGAAAACACAGTCGTAATAAGCTATTGCTATTGCTAGTCCTTTGTTTTATATTAAACAAAGGACTAGTCCTCTCATACAGTGCTAAAATGTTGTTTGTCGTAGTCTTAGTTTTCAACAAAAAATTACTTTAGGGATAAATTGAATATGACAGAACAGGAAATACCATACCCTTTGTGATGTTGGTATGTAACTATTTAATCTGTCAGAACAATAAAAGAACCTCTCTGTAAAGTAACAATGGTTAGACAACGATGACATTGCAGAAAACATTCAATGTAACTATTACCACATCTAGCACAGGTGTTGAAAAGGTATGTTTTTAATTTATAATTATGTGATATTTCACTAACAGAGGGAAAAGGTCATGAGTTCTTTTGTTTGGAAATGAGGTTTCATTTATGGCTATTAAGTAAGCTTGTTTTGATTGGATCTAAAGTTAGTTTGGAGTTTTTAATGACTGCAGAATACGTCTGAAATCTATTTCTGAAACCAAGTGGCTGCAAACTTGTTAACAAAGATTGGCATAAATGGCAATAATCTGTTTACTACACAAGAAGGCACTGGCTTGCAGGGCAAATGTGAACCAAAGTCAAATTAAGAACCCTTCTTTTTGCATCATGAGCAGGCTTTTCTTCATAGGTATCTATTTTCCCAGAAAAATGTTACGATCCTTGCAACATCCATGGGGAAAAAGGAAGTAAATCTCATATTCAAAGGCAAAACACCAAAAGAAAAGTAAAGAAGTGTAGTACATGGGCAAAAGCTGTGCCTAAAATGTCACATTCAATGTGCTAATCTTTGTCTGTATGAATCATGTAGATGTGATGAATTCAAAAATTAGAAAAGTGTTCTTAAAGAATCACTAGCAACATCAATGGTAGATACAGATGTGAGCTCTATTGAAATGCATGCATTTGCATCCCATTCGTGAACATCTTATGGAAACAGAAAATTTGAACAAATTAAAGAAAAACGTCAAGAAAAGGAGAAAAGCTTTCAGAAGACAAATGTAGATTCTAACATTAGTGCCATCATCTTAGTCAGTCAGTGAAACAAAATAATTCATTTCAGTCACAGACTACATGGTTAGATCAGCAAGGAAGATAAAGTTTTTAAATTGCCTGAAAAGAAAACAGATTGAAAATTACCAAAACAAACAGAGGAATGCATTAAATTATTCTTTTGAGACCATCAATACAGTCATGTTATGCCAGTGAAAAAGGATTTTCTTAGCATCAGTAAAAATGTACATGCTCAGAAGACTGCTGCTTTGTGACCTAAACTAGCTTTATGCAGCCTTCAAGAAAATGCTCATTGTAAAGTTGGCTTTCCCAAATTCTTTGTCCTTGATCCAGAGTGTACTATTCTTGCAGGGTTTCCAGTTACACATTCACCAAATTGTCCACTTAATGTTCAGTGCAGTGGGGCTTGATGCAGATCTTCATCAAATCATACTTCATTAAAGGCCTTCAACAGATAGATCTGAGCTTATTAATTGAATCTCAAGTGCCAATGAATTCATAAAAATGCTGGCTGAAAAGTTAAATTGCCTCTCAACTCAATCTTTCATTGTCAAGGAGCAGATGCAAATTCTAAGGACAGTAAACAAAATTTAAAGGAGAGGTGGTGATTTTGCTAGATTTTTCTGAACACTTTAAATTTCTTGTACAAGATGAGGTCCAAACTTAAAAATGGAATCAGCAATCTTGCACCCTGAAGATGGAAATATTTGTGAAAATTGCATCTGCATAATATCAGATGATCTGATCCATGACACAAATTTTGTTCACAAAGTATTCAATGTGGCCATCACTGACATAAAAACAAACACCAATGGTCCAGTGATGAAAGTACATTATTTCAGTGTTGGATGTGCAGGACAATACAAAAGCTACAATAACTTATTGCATATTAGCCTTCATCAAGAAAATTTTCAGTGAAGTGTCGAGTGTACATTTTTACTACTACCCATGGCACGTCTCCATGTGATAGTGTTGGTGGAAACCGTGCAAGCTTCCAATGACTGCAAAATAACCAGATTCTAACCACAGCAGCCCTATTTGATTTTGCTCTTGAAATTGCCCTTGAGATGAGATATAAACAGGCAGCTGAAACCTTTTCTAGAACTTACCATCACTTTGAGCCTTATCGGAAATTGTTATAACAGAAATGAGGGTTTCCACTGATTCATAACATTCAGTAAAACATGATTAGTTCTAGGAGCCTTTTGAAACCGAAGAATCCAAGTAAAAGCTTCCAAATTCCTTGTCAGCTATTATGAAGAAGTTGTGGGTTGGCATGGCATACCATATTGATGAGAAAACGTGGTATTGAATTCAAATTGATGCATCTAGCATTCCCTTAAAGACCTTTTCAGTGGCCAAGGAGAGAAGATATATGATATGTCCCAGAAACCCATTTTGTATGTGTTTTAAACACCTTCAGGACATCAATACTATTTTACAGAAGAAGAGCAAGCCTTCATTGAGACAGAGCTTCAAAAGCAGGAAATGGTGATTATGAAAAACAGATAAATCCATCAAATGTTTTCATTTGTCTTCTGTTTAATTAAGATTTGCATTATAAAAAAGGATGCCTAATATCAAGACTTGCTGTACTGGCATAAGTGTGTGATTTTATCAAGTTGATTTCATCCTTGCGAGGTTGTTACATGCTTAATAAGAATAATAATGAATTCACACAATTGTTACTATTATATTAACTTGAATGACAACATGTTAACATCTTAGATGTTAGTAAGGCCAAAACAGATATGAATATTAAATAAATTTTAAAGATAGAATAGAATACCATCCCAGATTTTTAATATAATATACATGCTATCATCTATGATGAGTGTATCAGCAAAGATTTGTAACCACCAAATTGGTCAAACTGCAAAGTTATGTCCTCTGAAGGTAACAACTGTATCACGTTTATCGTCAGGTGTTATTGTGAAGCTCTTCTTTATGGCTGTTGGGGACTTAGGGTACACTTCAGGGAGGTCAGAGAAACAATTCTAAAACTAACTTTCTTTATTGTGTCTAACTGCAAAATTTTACACAAATCTATAAAACAAATGATAAACAGGTGGATATTATTTGGGTGTAGTACATGTAGAGAATTCAAAATGGCCACGATAGCAGATTAAGCCTAAAAACCATACAGGTTGAAAGTTGCATGTCTCTGCAACCAAACTGAATTTTTCACTCAAATTCTGGAATTTTCTTTAAATGATCTAAGAGCTGTTAAAAGTTCAAAGTACCTACATGACTGAAAGTGAAATGATCAAAGGAATAAAAATTGGCAATAATATTTACAGTTTTGAAAAATGGAACAACACCTCTATTGTTCCATTACAGAGGTTGCTGTAGGAAACCATAAGGGAACCCTTAAAACTACACTATCATGATGATACAAGTAATGCCAATGCAGATTGTTCATTATGACCAGCAAAATGGCACGAGTTTCTGTCAGTTTTCTCAGTTTTAACATCGCCGTCGTCCGGTCCCAAGCCCGGGGCCCGTCCTAGTTCCAAAGGTGTAGCCTTGACATGTATCCTTGCTGTGCATGATATGCCAAGGATATCCTGATAAACCACACCTGTTGCTTCAGTCGTTTTTGCTACATGTCTTGTGACTGCCTCTGACTTGTATGTTAGAACTCCTTTTGTTGTTTTAAAATGTTGCGGGAGTTTGTCTGTGCAAAGGTCCACGAACCATGTGTCAGTGGTTTTAAATGAAATGCTAAGGTTACTTAGGTAGACTGTACTTCCCATCCACCTGTTAGTAAAGCCAACAGATAATTGAAGCATGGAATGCATAAGTCAACCAAGGAACACTATGGAAGTCAATGTACAAAATAGTTTCCCAGCCCTTTTCAAGCTTTCACATCAAATCTTCATCGCTCAACTCGTCCCTATAAAAGTCAGCTTTGCCAAGTTATCCATGGCTTTTCTTTCCTGACTTCCTTACATCGTCAAAAAGACAGAATGCTCTATAAAGAAACTCAAACATGTCTACTTATTGTGACTTTTCTTTCATTTCGGTCTTACTTCATATAGCCTATACTCTACAATATTTAACGGACAGATAAGCAGAGGAATCTTGAAGTCTTGAATCTTACAGGAACAAAAAAATATGCCTGGATTTAATTGTAACATTCACGATATCAAAAATACTTCCAACAATACTATCAAATGCTTCACCTATCGCCGAGTAAACGCTGCGAGTCCTAGCGTAAAACGTAAGGTCCTCTGATATGACTGACAATGACACATGATAAGGGCCTAAAATCGCTCAAATCCTTTGCAAAGTTTGCAGTCCGTAAAACAGTTACCTGTGAGGCGTTCTTTCTTTTCGGTATCTCACTTTACTTGAGTAAATCGACTTAAACTCACCTCGTTATCGGAAAAATGAAAATTAGCTCCCTTCTCTCCAGGCATTAAATTCCTATTGCGACCCATCAACTCATCGAGCAACTGGGCTGCGAACGCCATCTTTGCTAAATAGCACTACGCGATATCCAATGTGGTATTGATAGTGTTTGCCGCCGACTAGGGCCCATACTTCTGAGTTAAGCATGGCTGAAAAGACGACAGTGAGAGGTGCATACCGTAAATCCCCGGGGTACTTATTAATTTTTGATGTATTTGGATGGGGGCTTATACGAGGGTGGCTTATATAATTATCTCAAACATGTCACTTAACGATTTTGGAAATTTTTTTCTCTTCATAATTAAAAAGGAGCAATTCAAATATGTTAGTCTATAATCTCTACGATTTATTTGGTAAAATAATTCCTTCCTACTGATTATAAAATGGCCAAAGGAGTACAAGTACGGTTTAATATGAATTGCAAAGTGGAATTTACAACTCCAATACGACGAAATCAATTATTAAAAAACGTGTTACATTAAAGTAAGAGAACTGTTGTGCAATAAAGACGATCGGCAAAGCCCATGCAATACGACCATGCTGCAATTGTCGTTTCACAGTTACCATGCCTTGAAAAAACCGAGTAATTAGTTGGTGATATTCCGGTTGAAAGTTGTCCACTGATAAACCATTTTCTCCATACTACAAATACAAACACTATGATTGTTGTCGTAACTGTGAAGCGAAAGCGGGAAAATTGGTTAAGTTGTTCCAATGAAGCACATGGCATACACAGTGAACAAAACTCATGTCCAAATATTAGTGACAAAGTTGCTAGAAAAGCAAAATCGTCCCAAATTCGCTGTACATAACGAAGGCTCATTAAGAATATTGTATAGTTTAATCAGTAATTCCTTTATGAGCATTTAATTCATAATTGCCAAATGCATGAATTCTTCGTGGCAACTTGATAAAAGTCGATGGGAACCTCAGGTGGCTAAAATCAACAAGTTAGCAGTGGAGGCTTATTCGAGTGGCAATTTGTAATTCTAGAGTGAGGGCTTATTTGAGGGAGGCTAATTTGAGGATTTACGGTAATGATCTAAAAGAACACAAAATGTTTTTAGATCAGTGGATACAAAGCAGCAACATAGTCATCATTTGTCCCTTTCTGTGCATATGCCAGATTGCATCTAAGATATTCACATCAGAATGAAAACTTTCAGCTCGATTTTTTTTCTATCCTCTGCTGTCGTTATTAACTTAGCTTAGGTTATTAACGCGCTTGGAGTGAAGATTTGACCGTTTTAGATGATAAAGTTAGTCCCTTCCTCACATTCGTTAGTGTTAATTGGTTTTCATTATGAAACAGAGTAATCACTAAAACATTTTCTCTTGATTTAGTCATCTACCAGAGACTTTTTAAGAAGATAATGATCCATCCGCAAATTTTCTACCTACAAGACCTTAGTCATGCCACAGAAGACAAGACATACTTGCCCGTGTCAAATCCCGAGCTCTCACTCTTACATGGGCTGATGCCATGGCTCCTAAACCCAGCAGACAACAAACTAAGTTACGCATTCTACTATTCATAACTTATTATCACCTTGACCATCCATTCACAAACATCCTAATTAAAAATCACTTTATACTCCAATCGATCCTATGACCTGGCCTATCTTTCCCGAACCACTATCCCGAGCCACTTACCACATAATCGGAACCGGGGAAAATAAAATCTATTCTCCTTGAAAACGGGTACAAGGAGGATGCTGTTGCTAGAGTTTTTAAACAAAAGAGCACTGATTTAAAGCCGAACTTTTGCGTCTCAAAAATATCCTGTATACATTAAACTTTCTTGGCTAGGTAATGTTTTTATCCTCATAACAACACAGATTAAAAAGGCTGAAGTGTTTCTCTAATGTCAATCCTAGAATTGTTTTCACAACTAAAAGATCTTACCATCAATTCCCCAAAACCATTGCCACTTACTACACAAAAAAACTTTGTAGTATATCAATTATTGTGCCGATGTAAAGCTCGGTATGTAGGTCGCACTTCTCAAAGATTGGATGATCGAATCAATGAACATGTTGTAGCCAGTGTACAACAAGCATCAATGCCTTCTAGAGAACAGCCACCTTGCGCTTGCAGAGCTAAATTGTGATTCTGCATTAGACAAAGAATTACTAGAAACTTCAGAATACGCATGTTCAGAAAACATACTCAAAATAGCACTGATTCCTGACCCAGTGGTTAGCGGTGTTGGCTTTCAATTCCAAGGTCGGGATTCAAACCCGGCTATCGGTGGTGCTAGAAAGGGCATCCGACCTTAAATGTCTCGTGCCAAAACAAAGATGTCGCTCAGAGAGGCACCGTCAAAGCCTTGAAATAAAGGGAAAAACTGACGTAAAAACTAAAAAATGGGCATTGATCGAGTGAACCATGGATGAGTTGATTACTAACACTTGTAGTTAGATAAAAAATCCTAACATCGTGATATTTGCGGTCCTTATGACGCTCTTGACATATGTCTGACTCGGAGGTGTATTGTGACCACAAGCTTTAGATATAAAATTTCCTCGAATCCAAATTGCACAAATATTGGTATTTTATAAATTTCAAAACGTGCAAAAATTTTTCAGTACAACGGGAATACTTAGGGACAATAAGAATAAGTAAACAAATACTGTACTGGGCCATCGTGGTTTGAGTAACACTAACACTGAGAGAAACAAATTGAAATAATACTACCTGTCTCTAATTGTAAACATGCTTTCGAGACAATCAGGACTTAATCTTAACAATCTTTGATCGATCGATTGATGACTAACATCGAATGCTAACTAACTCGGTTATGACAGTGAAACTTCATCAACAATGAAGGGTTCAGTTGTCACAGTTGTTACCATGGTTGCAATAAATTTTGTCCAACTAAAAGATTTAATTGATCAAGCAGCAATTTAGTGTACTGAGTAAACCGACCGTTAGAACGGCTTTAGTTAAAGCAAATGTCATTTATCTTTAATGCATTACTTTTTGTTTGTAAAAAATGCGAATCTAAGCCCATGAGAGGAAATATTTGAATAGATGTGTTGACGTTTATGGGAACACAGTGAACTAGTTTGGAGTAGAAACTAAGGAACACAGCAAACTAGTCTGGAGTAGAAGCTGAAGTGAAAAACGCATCATGTTGCTTTTCCTTGGAATAATATTTTCATGGACTTTGTACTGTAAAGGTAACATCTTGCTTTCGTTTATCTTGAACTTTCTCAGAAACTAGGAGACCTGACCATCCTTTACAACGCTATGTTTTATATACACTTCTCGTCTTACCGCATTAATTATCGAGCAGCTGCTATTGTAGAAAATTTTTAATAACAAACGAGTAATGTCTTAGTGTTATCGATTATTCACATTGATTTAAAGAGAACAAGACGAAACACTCGTAGAGAAAATCGTATCTAAAAGCGATAAACTGATATTATCCAAAGTCGGTTGGAAACACTTGTGTTTCTGCCAGCTCCTGATCTCTTTTGTGAACAGCTATAAGATTGTCCTGTTTTCGTCTTATAGACATTCAGGGCATTAAAAGCAATGTTTTCAAAGTAAAGTAAATAGTTACCAAATTACATCAAGAATAGTTGTATTTGTTTCTATCAACGTCATCTGCCAAGGACAAGATTTACCTTGTTACTTGCAATCAAAAAGTATCTGCATTGTTTCCACTATCTTTGCCAAAACGAAAGGGTCTCATTAATCAAATTAATCAACTTTCCATTTGCAGCTTTTCGTTGGTTTTTTTGTACTGAACTGAAGTAACGTACTTTGGCCCAAGGATCTGTACTTATGAAATTTGGGTTCAACTGTTCTTAAGGCAGACAATTCACAACCATTTTGAATCTCAATTTGTTAACAGAAGATATAGTTGCGTATGTTATGGCGTTTTATGAGTATTGGAAAAGCTTACGTATTTAATCAACGAACTGCTAAGGCCGGATTCACAATGACCAAAAACTGCAAAGTTGATGACTAACAGATTGACTTAATATATGTGTAAAAGGGATTTATATTGCCACAATATACTTGAAATTCCTACTTTATAGAAATCAGTTTACAAATTCGTAATATCTTCATCTCTAAGCAACGAAATATCAAACGCTCCATTGTAACATAAACCTGATCAAGAATTGTTGCTTGATGAACTAGTCTATATGGCCGCAACAAACCTTATGCTTTCTATAAACGGTACTGTGCCATGAATCTGGTGACTCACGGGAATAGACTACGGCTAATTTAATTTCAATAAATATCGGTGATGAATTGCTAATCACTCTCCTGAGAGAAACTAGCCCAGTTAGTACTGTACTTTGCTATAATTTGATATAATTCTCTCATATGGACAAAATGCTTGTCATTGAAAACAGTTACGTTAACTAAAAAGGCAATCTATGAAAAAAAACAGACCAGATACTAGCAAATCAAAGTCTGAAGAAGTCATGTTTACAAACTGACAAACTTTTGTGCTTCCAAGGAAGCAAGTCTATTATTGGACGTTTCCTAAACTGAAAAAATGTCCATAAAAGTAGCGTTTTTTTGAGCAGCTGTGCTGTTGTTTTTTTAAAGCTCTGCAATTCAAACAATAGCACGCTTTCTAACTAAACTACAATGACAATGTCTCGTTTTAAGTATTTTAAATATAAGCAACGAACATTTTGCAGCCTAGTCAAAAGCTGTGGAATAAAACATGCGGCCATCTTTCCCATTACTGTGTTGCTGATTAGCTCAGGAAAGCTAAGAAGGCTCTCTTTATTTGTACGATGCTTGTGTATAGTAAGAAATAAGCTGTAAATATGGCTTCAAGCTTTCTATTTGCTTAATTTCCTTGTTTAAGCATTGGTATGAGCTACAACTTATCGCATTAATGTTATCAGTGTTGTTTTTACGTCTATGCAGGCACTTTACTTTCGGAAGAGAGATTGATACGTCACTTATTTGCAAACTACTCAAGAATGGTTAGGCCGGTGCTAACCGAGGAAACCAGACTTCATGTTTACATGAGTGTTGAGCTGGTCCAAATCATTGATGTAGTAAGATTTTTTCTCTGTTTTCGCTGTTGCTTCCAAATCAACGCAAGTTGTTGCCCTGATTGATACATTTAGTTGAACTTCAGCTGCAATATACTTCTTCAAGTCTTATCTTACATTTAATCTACTAACCCATCTAGTTACTCGAATAATTTAAGAAAAAAGCAGAGCTAAGTTAACTTGTAAAGCATAGAACAAGTTTAATTAACTTTGCTCTCTAGGTGTTAAAAAGAAACGCTGTCTAGGCTTTAGTCACTTACGTCTCCATCGCCGTTTTCTCACTATCATTTGTTTACACACATTAAGGACCATTGCAAGGACATATGGATTAGTGTCAGTTTTCTCCAGAAACAACGCGTTTAGTTTGCTTTGTTAGCTATGGATCAAATTAGTTTAACCGTTTGATCTTGCATTATTCTCAAATACTGTTTTTTGTTGTAATTTGACAGGTATTATACATTTGGCATTTTGAGAAACAAATTTTCCTCTGTTGCCTTTCACTTTCACTCCTTAGTCCTATAGCTGTAAGACCTGGTGCAGATATCGATTGGTGGTATTCAGTATATAAACTGCATAGGAAAGGCATGTAATCGATGGAAAGAAACTCGTTGTCTGTACTTTGCAGCACTGCTTCTGCTTTTAGTCATAAGTATATCATTTTATGTAATCTCAAATTGCTCCCCTCTCCCCATTGAAACTTTGAATGTGGCTTATTTCAAGGAGAGCTTATGGAATGTTCTCGACTGACACACTATTTTCGAGAGGCCGCAAATACAAATTTGACTGCTTTTTTATGGAGAAGAGAAAACCAAAATGGGCTTGGCGAAGTATATTGCTTAACCAGAGAACATAAAGCATATATTTTATTGGCGTCCAAACGTCTTTCATTCTTATAAATTTTTGTATCGATTTTTCATTGAGTAAGTGACTTGTTATGCATTCAACAGAATCATAAATTTCTCTATAAAATTCGATAACTAGATTAAGCTTTCCCAGGGGTGTCAGGTGTCGTGTTAAATAATGGGCTTATTCGAGGACCAGGATTATGAAAAATTGTTAATTGAGTAATCAAAGCTAATTCAAGGTGGACGTATACGAGAAGGGGGCAATTCTAGGATCTAAAGTCCGTTATATAAATAACTGATGAAAGGGATCTTTAAAAGACAGTGAAGGAACCAGAAATCTTGATGACCATTCTAAAACATTGGAAATTTTGGGTCAAACAATTAAGGAAGGAGGTACTAGGAAAGTAAACATTAACAGAAAAGACAAAAGAATGTTGAGCAAAGGGAAAAATCAAGACGTTGTATCTAGCGGCGATGAGGGAGAAGTTAGACATGAGGGTGACAATGGAAAGCTCAATATGTTACGAGAGAAGAAGAAGTGAGAGCCATGATCGCCAGTATCATAAGACAATGCCAATAGACACACAAAATTCATCTTACTAAATTATCATAATCATTACATATATGATTTCTAAATTTAGTACATTTCTCCTTTCTCATTGTTAGGATGCTCCAAAGCAAATGGTTCGAACAATGGTCTGGACTCGATTGGTATGAGACATAGTAGTTATCTTTTGTTATGAACCTGTACGCCTTGGCTCACAAATATAATGCTATCATAAGTGTAACGGGAAACACGTTTATCACTGCGTTTGTTTTCAAGATTCTAATACTTGCAATGTAAACACAGCTGGCCGAAGTCAATTGGCATTTATTTCTGGAGGATAAATTACCTCCAAGAATTGGAAAGGAACCAGTATAACCAGAACACTTTTGGCCCATGGGGGCCTATAAGAAATATATATAGCAAATGAATGCTTTAACTTCAGCCTCAGGTTATATGTTATAACGTAGAGTCTTAGAATTATCTTATATTAAAAATTATGTAACTTAGAATAGGGCAATGAGCCTAAAGAATTCAAGCTAAAGTAAGATTTGTCTTAAAATCATTAAAATGAGTTCAATTAGTACATATTACATCATAAATTAATGTGATAGCTATTTTGAAACTCCCTCTTTTTATTTAACATTTAAATCAATGCCCGAAAATATTTATTGATGTTAGAAATGAAGGTGAAAGTAATCTTTTCATTTGGCGGCAGCACTGTAGAAAATAACAACAAACAAGACAAGATGGGCTAGTTTCCTTCTCAATTATTCGAGCTGTTTTCTAACTGGGCTTTTAATAACAATAACATAAGGCAATTAAGGTGTGCAATCAAAAAAATTCCGCTTAAGATCAAGAATTGATTTATCCTTGATCCAAAGAAGAACAAAATCGGCTTTTTAGCCTTAAACGAGTAGAATTAATGTAAATTATTGACTCCCTGTTGTAATTTTTGAATATTAAATTAAGGTTCTACACTGTAACTTTCTACGTGACAAAACGGTAACGAATATGTCTGATTCATTTTGAGTTCAGTCAGAAAGCATTATCATACAAACTAATACAATAATCAGCCTAATTACTCTTAAAAAACAAGACACGACATGATCTATTGAAAGCTGTTTATGAACTTTTCCTCAAAAGACTTCTGATGTATTTAGAGAAGTAATTCATCGTACGCATTTGATATGGTTGATAATCCATGCCCTTATCGTTTAGAATCATCACCCTTGTTGCTATCATTCTAGGTAAACTTTTAGAATTTGTCCTAATTCATACACAAGTGAAATTTGTTACAGATTGCAAAAATATATAAAAATTGAAATATGGGAAAGTTCTTTTAACAACTAAACAAAGCTAGCCAATAAACACATTGCATTCTATAACCTTATACCCAATACCTTGAAGACTACTCATACAAAGGAATCCAGAACGCTGTAATTTTTAATTTTGGATTGCGGTAAGGAAAGAGACAAAATCAGCAACTGAAGGAAAGCTGCAAAGGACTATTTAAGTTTGGGAAATTTTTGACATTGCAAAGATGGCTGAGTCGCGCTGTAAGTCAAAACAGTCAACTCTAAAACAGAGTGTGACAAACTGAGAAAGAAAAAATTACCAGTGAAGATACTATATTAGCAAAAGTAAACTGCAACATTTCCAGTTTTTCTCACCAGTAGATTACTTTGTGCTTAAAATAATAATTGTTTACTCTCGAGTTTCGAATAATCGTCCCCCCACCCCAATTGTTAATTTTTCTATTCTTTTCGACCCAGGACATTCCTATTCCAACCTCTCTTATTATTGATTTTTAGCTTTTTGTCCATAATGTTTTTAATTTCAGCCCAGAAAAGAAAAACTTTAGAACAATATAAAGAAGCCATTCTATTGTTAGCCTTAATACAGGCGTTTTTAAAGTCTTTATCAACTTCTTGCCTATTCTATTGTAAAATTGTTTTATAGCACGAATAGAAAAGGATTTCTATTGTATAAAATAGGAAAAAAAAATTTATTTTTAAGTAGTCAAACGTGGTTTATTTTAACATTCACAACGCTGAAAAATTCATTTGTGTTTTCTAATTGGAATTCTTGCTACACCGAAGAAACTATTAACAGAACTTCACCAAGTACCTGTTCACGTACAGAATGATTTGAAGAGAAATCACTACTATTATTTAACTCACCTGATTATTCCAAACCCCCTATTATTAATATTTAACAGCAAATTATCCAACCCCCCATTATTCCAACCTCCCTATGCTTCTGTACTCAAGTATTTTATTTCGTTAGTTTGGGTGAATTACTAGTCATAATTTATGCTGTATCACCCATAGGGTAGTTTCTGCCCAGGAAAGTTGCATATTTTCTTTAGCAAATACTGTGTGCTTTTACGGGTTAAGATCTAATACAAAAACCCATTTCAGCCTATCTATGTTCCTATTTTGCAGGAAAAAAGGTAGAGAAAGTTCTCGCTGCTGAGTCAAGACAAGCGTCTCTCTTAAAATTCTTTATAATTTTGTCTTTGCTTGCTTACTTCGTCGTACTAAATTTACTCTGATTTGTGATCTTGACATTTGGCCCATATTGGGTATAGTTCTGTTTATAATTTTCATTAAATGACTCTTAACATTTTGTTGCATATACTATTGTAAGACAACTTTTAGCTTATGTTTAAATGAAATGAAACGAAATCAAATTAAAGAGAACCAAGAATTAAAGGGTATAGAAATGTTTTGCTTTAAGAACGTAGTATCTACTGTTACCATACTTACTTTATATTTACTTTTCATGTGTGATATAGAAATGGAGAAACGAACTATTGACATGGGATCCGAACAAGTACGATGGTATAAAACATCTTAGAATCAGTCGACAGTTTGTTTGGCTCCCTGACATCACACTGTACAATGCCTATGGGTAAGCAAAGCCATATTGTATATAATAACAGCTGGGTGAGTTATTACAAAAGTAGAATTAACAATGGTACATTGTATATTTGTGTGAAAGTCTATGCTTTCATGTTAGTGTTATTGTAAAGGACAGTTACAAATCCACCTGTAAATTGCACTTGACTATAAGTGTCCTTTGTCTGCTCCCAAGCGTATTGACTATTAGCATTTACACATTACCTCTTGAAGGGATCACGTAAGTTTACAACGTTACATAGAGTAAGGACCAATGCACAATATTCAAAACTGACTTCTTCTAGTCCACTGACATATTATACAACATTTGATAACTGTGTTCAACTGCCTAGAGATGCAGTAGAAAATATTTTAGCCTTAATCCGTTTTATTTATCGATCTTAACAAAGCATTATCACGAAATTCTTCTTGTAATGTTTCCATCACGTGCCGCACAGCCCAACCTCCCAATCTCATTCCAGTTACCCCTGTAATCACTTTGCTGTGCCATGACACATTTAGTTCCTTGTCAGTCACGCAGTGACCATAGCCTACACATTGCAAAATGTCATTGACACAAATAAATACGGTGTTCATAGAACGACAGTGTTCATAATACAAAGAAATTTCGAGTACATTACATGAACAAATATAGTTACAAACTTTTTCGGGAAGATTTATGGGCCTGGTTTCAAATACTTTAATATCAACTTTCCTTTTCAAGACATCTTATAAGCTTTTCAGCTTATGGACTGCAGGGTTAATACACCTTTGTTTACACTTGGTTGTCCCATAGCCTATTCCCAAAACTCTATTAGTGTTGCGGTCTGACATAAGTAGGTACAATTACATTAAATAATTCAATGTTATTCTTTTATGCATTGCCAGTTAAAAACTGTAGAGCAATATGCAGGAAGCATCAAGTATCAAACTGATTTAGAGCTAGAGGACCCTTAGAATTCAACATATAGTCCGTGATAGAAGATAGGAAGCAAACAAAGATTTAGGCAAAACTCTTTAATTTGGTACAGTTCGTGCTGTGTCGCTATTGCTTGGCTCCTCACTTGAACTGAGCAAGAAACAACAGAAGTATGACCATGCATTGGACGTAATCATGCATAATAAATGACTCTATGGACGTACTCGCCAGGGTGAGCTCGGTAGTACTTTAGGAAGCTGAGCTCGTTAACAAGTGACTGGCTATTAAAAAGCTAGCCTTACATTGCTTTTCGATTCTGCATTTGGATTTTCAAGCATAATTCACGTGTAACTATTAAACTGTATTTCAAGGGATTAAAGTGTGACATGAAGCGTCAGACTGAACATTTTTAGAAGTAGATTTGACTTAAATCCTTAACCATAACTGCACGCATTTTGACTAGTATTTTTCATTCAGTAATCATAATCGGTCTTGTTCTCGAGCTTAAAAACTGTATTGATTTTACAATTGCTAGATAAGGGAGCTAGCCTACAGCTAGCACTGTTTATTAAACGTCCCTATTCTAGATCGTGAGTGGTGAGTGCTGAGCATGGAAACATTGTATACCGTTTTTAAAGTCTTTGGTACAAACAGGTCGTGGATTCGAACCCGCTAAGCGACCATACTAATCACTAAGTTGTTGGCGCGGTTACTTCGTCAATCGTGGAAGTTATATCGCGAGTTGTCAATCTGTCGCTAGAAATATAATTTCATTCATATTTATAATACTCAAGGTCGTTGATCCGCATTTAAAAAATACAATTTAAGTTTATTATATACGAAAATACCATATCTTGCTTATATTTTAACAGGTTTGCTTATAAAACCGATAATTGCAAAAATAAGGAGTTTTTATCCAGTTTCTACAGTATACGTATTATCGTAAATGCTAGAAAATATGTCATATAAATCATTGTCAAAGGGAATTGCTGCTTTAAGTCTCAGTAACAGAAATTAGTAGTGGTTTTTCAGTTCGCAAGGTGTGACTCATATGACAGAAAGACAGGCAAAGTGAATGTAATTTGTTATAGTATAGTATATAAAACACTAGATTATGAAAATCAGATTATGATTCTTCTTAAAACTCATTTTTTAGAAACATCAAAATATTTCTGTTTCTTCAAGTTGTAATATATTCGATAACCATTATTTGGTTTTCTAACAGTAAAAAACTTAAAAACTGTCTTAAGTAAGACTGACATCTATGAAGCTTTTCGTCTGACACTGATCACATAGATACATCAGAATACAGTAATAGAAAACGTACCAGAATTTGTAGTGTGAGGTAGGATGGAATATTGAGCAATAAGGAAGCAAAGAACCAAGTATTGGGGGAGAAAAGACAAAGGGAAGGAATGAAAGAACAAGAAAAAAAGGTAACATGATAAGATAAACGCCGGTGTTTTCAGTGGTTGCTATAGCAGGGTCAAAATTTCATTTTGATGTTTTGGAGGCGGGTTACATTTGGGAGCGTAAACCTAGCCAGTGTCCACAAAGGAATTTGTGGTTCCCTTCCGGTTGTTCCACTAGTTTGATTTGGCCGTTATCTTATCATCGTACTTTCTTTTCTTGTTCTTTCATTCCCTCGTGCCTTCACTCTTTGTCTTTTTTCGCCCAATACTTGGTTCGCTGCTTCCTTGTTGCTCAAAATTTGATCCTACTTTACATTACAAATTCTGCTATGTTTTCCGTTACTTTATTCTGGCGAATCTATGTGATCGGTGTCAAACGGAAAGCTTTATAGATGTCAGTTTTGCTTTAGGCATTATTTGGCTGTTGTTCTGACAACAAAACGTTGAAATATCAAAATATCTGTAATGACGAAGGTGGAGGCATGGGTAAAGTCTTGTAGGTCGAAAATTCGCCAATTGATCGTTCTCTTCTTTAAAATGGCAGTAAAGTTGCAAATTATATATTCTGTTGGCTGTACTAGTCCCAGGTCACTACATTTTAGCGAATTTTCTTTGTCTCGTCAATACTGTCACTACAGTCTTAATCACAACATAAAGAATACTACAATAAGACTGAAGTATTCTTTATTAAGTATGTGTATTCTTCTATGCTTTTACATAGCCATGTAAATATATACTAAGACTTTAGTCCTTGTCCTTGTCTCTGCAGGCAGAGCTCACAGAACAAAGAAAAGCAAAACTCTGACGATAGCTCACTTGTCATTATTTCTCATAACGGGAATCAAAGTTACTTTCAGCCTCTGCTCCTGAGTAGTACGTGCACAATGGAGGCTCGCGATTTTCCTAGTGACACACATCTTTGTTATCTGCAGTTCGGCTCCTGGTCTTTTAATGAGAAGGAAATAGAAATTCATGAAGATGGCCTGCCGATCATCACGAGTAGCTATGTTAACAACAGTGAGTGGGAACTTAGAGAAACATCAAAAAAGAAGGGAACAACGCTGTACGCCTGCTGTTCAACAAAATACTCGCATATGTCATTTTATTTTAAGATTCATCGCAAAGAATTGTTCTACGTCTTTAACATATATTTACCTTGTATCATAGTCTTGAGTTGTCTGGTGGCTGGTCATTCACTACCTCCTCAAAGCGGAGAAAAGATTACACTAGCATTGACAGTATTGCTCACCTTTTTCGTATTTCTCCAGATTTCAAGTTCTTACGTTCCTAAATCGGAGAATATGTCATCATTGAGTATTTTTTTACTTGCTACTACGGCTGGTATAACATTATCCACATTTGTCACTTGTGTAGTCCTTGGATGTCACTTTAAATCTTTATCTGAGTTGGATGCTACCTTACCGTCTTTTACTAAGTCATCCCTGTTTCACTTCATATGCAAGGTATTCTCTGTTCCTACAGCAGGAAAGCTTGATTATATTAGTAGTACAAGTAACGAGCCGCAAACCGAGTTAGAGATGAAGAAACAGATAATGGAGTGCTCCTTTGCCAGGACGCTAAGGAGAAGCACAGTGCCGGACATCAAGAAATATAGGAAATTTAAGATAAAGAAAACCTCGGAGAATCGGATGATAGAAAGACACTTAGAAGAAATATTGCATATCTTAAAAAGCAATCTTAAAGAGACACAGTTGTCTCAAGAATCTAGTAAACGTGGTGAGGTTTGGCAATCGCTAGCACTTGTAATTGATAGAGCAAGTCTTGCTATTTTCATTACTTTGATATCAATAATATCTATCTATATATTCACATGACACTGATGAGTAATAGATTATGTTCATTGCGCAGGAAAAATTATACACTTGTATTTGTATGCCGTTAGAATCAAAGTTTAAGCTTTACGATGTAAATTTCTCCCACTTGTAATTACTTACAATCATTGTAATAAGTCAGATTTTATTTGTCGTCCTCTTTAAGGAAAGCAAGTGTGATGGTGAGGCAAGTAGAGCGTGCATCAGTATTATTTTCTAAAGAAGCGGCAATGCTTACCTACTGAACGAAACGCGGACTCTCGGGTGCCTTACAAAAACCCCAGCTTTTAAATTATTCCAACTTATTCTTTTTCAATATTATGGTTCCGTCGTTAACTAGATTTCTGACCATTATAATGTCAATAGCTTTGTTTTAACAAATCCTTAACTCTTACCACTTTAAACCTGCTGTCAAAAGGCGAACGATTAAAATTTATCGGTTTTATAGCAATAAGAATCTTTTATTTTGTGTCCTAATTTGCAGAGTTTCATTTCGGAAACTTTCTGGACGTCTTAGCAACTGTTATTCCACTCCAGCCTTTTTGATAATTACTTCATTTTCGCCCCACGCCTAATCTAAAGCCCTCCATCGATTTCGCACCTGCGAGTGGGTAACCATGACCACATAAATTTGTAGTGACGCAATCATCAAATCATGACCTCTCAAAATCACCTCTGAGAGGCAACGTCCCGGTAGCTCAGTTGTGAGTACGTCCAGGGCGGGAGCCGAATCCGCGATCCCCCGCCCACCGGGCAGATGCTCTGACAACGGAGCTACCGGGACGTTGTTTCCCAGAGGCGAATTTGAGAGGTCATGATTTGATAATTGCGTCACTACAAAGTATCGAATTCTTCATGTGATTATCTTAGAGAAGAAAGAAGCCTATAACACTAAATGGGAGACCACATGCAAGCCAATTACACTCTTTGCCAAACAAAATTTTGATTTCAGTTATTAACTTGACGTTTTAGGCTAACAGGTTTTAATGAACCCTACAATTTTATTTATGCTCACTCGGGAACTTTGAGTAATCCTATTTCATGACGATCGAGAAGGTTATATACTGCTCAATTGCTCCCTATGGCAATTCTTAATCGACGTTTTCTGGTGCCAATTACCGTTTAAATCAAGAGCATTTTATTTATTTCTCGTCATGCACAAAATGACAGTACATTGACCAATCCACGAAGACTGACTCTTGCAAGGGCAACATAATTACACACTACTGATTCACAATAGCAAGATGAACGTAACATAAGGACATTCTTGATATAACCCTGCCCGACGTTTCAGCTACAGTCAGTGAAACCAGGTCTTCTGCACTTTATATACCACCTCACATGGTCAATGATTGCTTCTAGCTTTTGCAATGTTTGCTTAATTGTCTTGAATAAAGCCGGAAATTCGAAGCCGGTCACATTCATCATTCGAGGGCGAAAGTTATAATACCATCGCACGCGTGGCAGCACCACGGACCTAACAGCTTCCTGAGTAGGAAAGTTATTGGTAGATGCTTTTAAGCTTTGATGACAATTTCAATCTTATCGGCTTTTCTATTCCATGAGAATAAACGTTGTTTTAACTGGTGTTTGACATGCCAAAATTTTGCACCTAGATTTTAAACATGCTATTTTCCTGAAATTGAACAAATACTGCAATAGTAAACATTTTATTTATTCATTTTATATAGGCTTTGATGTTTGGTTTATTGTGTTGTCAATTTCAATCGCATGCAAAGTATAACGGTAAAATAAAAGCATTGTGGTATAGGACAATAGATGTCACTTGTGAAAATTTGTAATGTCATTAGAAATTGGAATATGAGAAAACTACAGTAATAAATGTGCAGTATGTTAGAGTACACATTGTACAATAAAAAAATGAAATGACCAAGTTGAATCGAAGCGTGCTCGAATCATCGATCAGAAGGGCTGGAATGTGGTTAAAAAGATGAGGATATGCACCTCTGTCAAGTTGTCTCCTAGTAGGCAAAGGATGGCCAAAAATAATATGGCGCGTGAGTTATGAATAAAATAAACTAAATCCAATGACTCTTGAAGAGTGGCGGGACAGGTCACAAAGGTTTCAGTTTGTCTACTGTTTGTTCAATGTCAATGACTTACGCTGCATCTATTTAAAAGCCAAGGAAGCTAGTTGATGTGAAATGATAGGCAGGAATGTATGATAAGTAAACAAGGATCTATAAGGAGAAGGTGAAAATTGAAGTTCTACAATTGTTTTTTAAGTTGGGATCACAAATTGTGACCGAAGATATCAATGTTAAGTATCGAAATAATAGCAACATTCAAGCTGTTCCGTACCTTCGTAAGAAAGAGGTTAAGGTGGAAAATACTCAGGTCACTAGCACATTATCAGATTGAAGAAGTTAACGAAAGTTAACGAGATTGAAGGAAACATAAACCAAGGGGAGTACAGTAAATAACTCATCTAGACGTGCTACAAATGCAGATGAAGCATTAGTAAACTGCATACAATATAAATTGAAAAAGGATTGTCATGTTAAAGGCTTGGTCTGATAAAAAACAGAGGAATAATACACTTTTTGTAACTGTTGTCGACTTGATTTTATTTGAAAAAAAATTAAAGCAAATCTTTGACTTCGGTATTTTTTCTAGCGACTCCTATTACCAAGAAAGAAGCATCTGAATCGGCAATCAAAATTTCAGCAGTTAATTTCATTTTTACTTCTGGACTCCTTTTTGGTGAAAAACCAGATTCACATTTTTCTTTGCTGGTGTTGTACTGGAAATTCTTTTCGAAAAACGCCTATTATCTACTGACTCCCAGTGGAAAGCATGGATGACTGAAGGTTGCCTTGTCATGAGCCACATTTTTTTCTAAGCTGCATTTTGGGAGATCCTTTGACGACGGGAGAAGGAAAAAGCCGACGACTTATGACAAGATAAACGTAATCACCTACAAATTGAACAAACTTTGGCGAGAATATTTACAGGGTGTACCCTGTAAACCTAGCATATTCAGAGGTTATGCTATTGCTAATAATCTATAACCGATCTATTTCTCCATCCATCTTTATGAATTTCCTGCAGACCCTGCCTATTGTAATGAAACAGCAAAGGTAACACAAGTATTACTGAAACTTCCTATTGTCAATGAGGGTTTATTTGAGTAAATGATTACAGTGAATATATTTTGTTTGGATACTTCCCATCTCTGTCTTGAAAGTACAAAGAATTGCTCCAGTTTACACATACAAAAAGAGGGACAAGATAGTGATAGTTATCCTCTTTTAGTCAGATAGTCGGTCTTGAATTATGGTACACTCATAAAGGTCAGTCCCACCTACGCTCCACGGTCTTCACTGAAGCATGTGTCATCCATTATCTTTCAAGGACTATTTTTGTCGCTTTCTCTTCCTTTTACAGAGAGTATCCCATTCGAGTAGATAATTTAGATTTAAGTCTATGATAGTTTTATCAGGTCAATTGCCTTCACTTGGTAAAAGGCACTGAGAAATACAATTTTTAAGCAGTAGAGAGTACTTTGCTAGTAATTTCCCACATTGTACGAAGCGAAAAATTGAAGATCTTGTGACAGATTTGTTACCTTTTAGTTATATCCTTATGTGTTGTCTTGTAATGAAAGGTAAACTATTTTTCTGAGAAGCAAATCGTACGTTCTGGGCGGGACCTGAATCCGCGACCTTCTACTTCCCGGGCAGATGTTCGGACAACTAAGCTACCCGGACGTTGTTTCTCAGAGATGAATTTAAGAGGTCATGATTTGATGATTTCGTCACTACAATCTTAGTCATTATATCAGTCTTTGTCTAATGCCACATGATGCTCCTAAACATTCCTTTGGAAACGTTACATTTATACCTCGAGCCTATTAGACTACAAGCTGCAGTACATATTGAAAAGTGAGAGTAGAGACGCTTTGCCTTCCTCGGCCTGTTTCTGATCCTTAGCTACAATGAGAGAAGGTTTTCTTGACATGTAGCTTAGAAAAGGCTTAAAACTCATAACATCATTCTTCGCCCACGACTTCAGAATGATGGAAGGTGTAAAGCAGCCCTTATCTTTCATGCCGAGTGCCTAGGCGTTCGCGTCGTCGGTTTTGGTGAGATAGAAGGAGACCTCAGGCAGCTAGAAAGATGTCGAAATACCCCTATTTGGAAATGACCTGCTTGGCTCAATATGAAGGAGGCCCTACAAACTGTGGGCTAAAAAAGCCATGCTCCAAATTCATATCTAGACTCCACTAAAATTAATTTTCTTGCTTTTCGAAATACAGGGACTTTTACCCCTGGCTTTAACACGGACCTAGAATTAAGGTGAAAGTCTTTACGTGAAGTGGATCGGTTTAACATTGATGTTGCTGCATTATCTGAAACCTTCTTACAGGACAACGATCAGTTAAAGAGAGCACCTGCACCATATTTTCTCACGAGAGCCACAAGAACAGAAAAGAGAACATGGAGTTGTTTTTGTTGACGAGGATAAGAATAATTTTTACCGACAGCTTGAACAAAAGATAGAAAAAGAAAGGAACCGAAACAGTTTTAATACTTAGTGCTTTAAGTGCAAGAATTGGACTTTCTTTTGAAAACTAGACCGGTGTATTAGGGAAAAATGGCTCAGAAATATTAATGGTAACAGAAAACTATTGCTGAAACTCGGTGCAAGTCCAAATCCATGTGTCGCTAACACCTTAAATGAATTCAATTCAAAAAGAATTGTAAGAGGCGTTAAGTACAGAGGGAAGTTTGTGTGAAAGTGTAGGAAACGTTCCTGTGTTTCTCAAAACAACAACGATATGTAAACAAAAACAGGTTACAAAATATTTCTAGCAATTATCTACAGGGTAGCTTCATGGTTATTTGCATCGATCACCATGTTTCATGGTAGCTTGAAGGGTACCATTTAGAAAAAGAACACATCGTACGTTTCCAAGTAATAAATAGGTTTATGTGTTATATACTATGTTCTCATTTTTAAGAATCGACTAATGAACGGTATCATGGGAGTGATTTTGATGAGCATTGAGAAAACGCTTAAAGTTTTTAAGCCTAAAGTTAAATTAAGGACTAACTTGGACAAGTATCTAGAGGTTAACAAAGATATCTACATTTGCTTTGTTGATTACGAGATGGCTTCCGACGGAGTATATGACAAGTAATTGAGCAAAGAACTAGAGAGGTGCACAGTCAATGGCTAGGATCTAATGTTATTGAAGAACTTGTTACAAACAGCAAGCATCAGCTTGGAAGATGGCAAATCATAAGACATCCCAATGCAAAGAGGCGTCAGCACGTAGATATCTTTGTTCACCAAAAGCATTCAGCGTGTACACAAAAAATGTCTTTCGGGAAAGTGAGAGACTACCTTGCGTTAGTATCAGTGGACACAACTTTACTAAATTCCAGTATGCAGATGACGGGAAACCAGCATCAAAGGGGGGAGGGGTGTAATGTTTTAAATTTGTCGACGAAGAACATGGTCATTGGGCGTGGTCATTAGAACTTGCCATGTCTGGGAAATGTGTTGATTTATTGGTTCTTTTAACTCGATTTTTGCGCCATGCTTTGCTTAGTTGTCATCAAAAAGACCTTTTACTTAGATACTAGCTTGTAAAATTAAAGCAAATTGTAAACAGTCTGTGAATTTCCACTCAATTCATTTCTGTAAATATCAAGCTCTTCTTTTCAGTACTATTTTTCAGTTTGCAGAATTCCATATAATGGTCTTCCTTTAATAAAACCTGGTGCTATAAAGTGCTATAAGGTTGCCTGCAGGTGCTTTCTGCCATTTTGTCATCCTCCATCGTCCTCTTATCATCTCATCCTCCATATTTTTCTGACGGTGCTCCAGGCAGGCGTGTCGAGTACCGCTAAACAACCGAGACTACCGTTAGGGCCAGGAAAAGTTGAACAAGTTCAACTTTTCACTGGCTGTGACAGCAGTCTAATGCTACTTCAAACACGTGCCAGAGGAACCGCAACAAAGCGTTTCTATTAGAAAATATTTGCCGGTGATGCCGGGACGATAGAAGACGGCAGATGGCAAAAAGCAACTGCATGCAACTTTATACGGCTATATGGAGTCCGGGCTTAACGGGCTTTCTCATTTATTAATGTTAGCTGTTACTAGAGTATTTGAGGATATATCTATGTTCTGCGATCCATTCGTAGAAAGCGCCGACTAATTACCAGGAGAAATTGTCAAAATTTACCAATTTGCCAAAAAATGCATGTTTAAGGTTCATTTGCCGACAGATGCTTTTTTCAGGGCGGTGTAACACCCCCTACACCCCCCGTCGCGACGGCCCAGACTGATCATACAGCATTTGCTGCTGACTCCAAAGCAGCTTTACAGAATATAGTAGATCTAGTGAAGATTGAAAGTTTAAACAAAGGACTGAGAATGAACGTGAACAAAACTAAACTATTCGTAGTCATTAGAAAGGAAGTACAGTAACACCGAGAAATTATATCACGGTAGGCGGGCAAGTTCTAAAACAAACTCAAATGTTTAAATATTTGGAGAAGACAATAACAGAGGCTGGCAGAACATATATAGAAGTTAGGCAGTGGATCGAAATAGCAAAGCAAAAATTTATCAACATGGCAAATCTTATTACAACCAAAATGTAAGACGGAGACAAGAAAACGTCTAGTCAACTACTACATGTGGTTGCTGCTTTGTTACACATGTGAAACATAGACCTTCAAAGCAACCACATGGAAAAGAATTGAATCATTTGAAATGTGGATCTACAAAATGCTAAAGAAACGATATACAACGTATGTCCCTAACCGAGAAGACTTGGTTAGAGTGAATGAAAGACAAGGAAGATTGACGGCAGTGCTAAAAAGAAGCACATAATGATGGAGAATAAGATATAAAAGACAATGAAGGAAAGAAGAATAAATAGTAGAGAAAGGGTAAGACCAGGAACACACAGGGCCACCAACATGGTTAGCTAGACAAGGAAGAAAGAATGTGAACTGTACGAGAATCGTTTGTAATTAGAAGGACTAGAGACGTACAGCGGATGACCTACTGGTTGAGTGCGAGCAACAAGTAACGAGTAATATTTTTATACCTTACTAATTTCCTTTTACACAAGAAGTTGTTAGTGCGATACTTCTAAAGAGTAGTCTAAACTTAGTGAAACGGGCTTGAACATGGACAGGTTGTTATAAAATAATTTCTTAAAATGAGGGCGTTATTGGAGACGGGCTGTCTAGTTTGATAAATAATGATGAAGTTTAATTCCCAGATCTTTTTGCATGAAAGGAAAAGAAGTATAAAGGAATAAGAATTGCGATCAACTCCAACATCCAACAACAAAAATGAATACCAAAACTTAAAATCAATCTAATAACCCAATCCTCCCTCAATCCTCGTGGCACTTTTTTCAACAAAATACAAGTTCATTATAATAAAGTCTTTCCAGTCTTTCTTTGACCTCTATGAACGCCATTCTAAAATGAAAAACAGTGTTGTAGGCAGAGCCCAGGAGCAAAAACAAGATCCTTTCCATCTCAGTGCATTGGAGACTGTCTGCATTAAAAAACAAAAATCGTGACTCTGTAAGCAGAAAGATTTTGCGGGTTTTTTCACTAGGACTCTTCCGATAATGCTTTGCTTCGTATTTTCTCCTTGTCTCTTTTCTGTCTTGTTTATGATTGGCTAGTTTTCATCTACGTTTTGTTTTTTTACTTACCTTTCTGACGATCTATACCCTGAAGTGTGTCAGAAGATGAACACATATAAGTATGTTTTTAGCGCCATAACGCAAAATTGTCTACTTTTGTATCATGAAAAGACAGACTCGTCATAAATATTCTTAGGCACATACAGGTAATTAACAATTTCAATAATTTTATCAAAAAGGAATCATGTTAGGCTTCTATCAGCTCAAACACTACCTTGTCATTTCCCACTCATTTGCCTTTCTTCACCCTCTTATGCAATTTCTAATTTTTTATCAAGTAACAAGTTGCCCAGTTAGATTTGTCTATATGTCTCTATTTGTCTCTCCTGCTTGCATCTAAATATAAACTTTTCATGTCCACCTTCATTTAAATAGATCTAGCTCCATGAGCACACTGCAATCTTTATCTTTCATACGACCAGATACTTTCTATTTCTTCTTTCTTTGTCAAGCTTTACTTTTTCATGGATAATTAAACATCCCTCCCTTCTAGTTGTTCTATCTACACACATTACATTTCCAACACATCTTTCAATTTTTTGTTTCCAACCTTTTAAACTCAACGGTATCTTTCTTTGTGTCCCAATTTCATCTGATCTCGAATTCATAATTCAATCCATTCTTCTCACTTGTTATTCTTTTTACTGGAATACAATCTTCTGTACCTTTTGTTAAACTTTTGAATTACGAAGACAATCAAATGCAGTGTGGTCAGGTATTGGTAAATATATTACCAACCCAATTAAATAGACCCCAAGAAGTCCTCAAAAATTTATATAAAACAAGCACAGCCTTTGTTATATTGGAGTACAAGATTTAACATTTTTTAAGTGCACTTTGCACTAATTGTGCACTAACATCTAGAATAATGAGTCTGGGGTAGTTTCAAGTGGGTGTCGAGGCAACTAAGCAAGATAAGCAAGAGTACTGAGCATATCGGGGAGGAGAAAGACAGCTAGCTACTGGACCATGTGATTTTTCGACTGGGAATTAAAGGGAAATTGCCCCAGGTCATAGTTCCTTAAGGGGACCAGAGAAACTGTCAGCTGGAACAATGTAGCATGGAGCTGCTCTAATACAGATATCAAATGATAAAAATTATATCTGTTATATATTAAGTTGCAAAGCAGCCTCCTTGCTATTAAAAATTTTTCTCAGAAAAAAATCAGTTTTAGACATTATTTTTTACAAAGGTATAATTCTCTGCTTTTTTACCTCAACACTTGAAATGATTACAAGATAAAACACCTTAAACAATGCAATTTTGACAGACATGGCTATGCTAACATAATAAGCATATAGTAGAAACTTCTTCTAGCTGCTTTATATTGGTGTAGTTACCAATGGGCAAACACTTGCATGGCATGACACTGCAAAATGATGATATATAGGAACAGCACGAAATATTTCTACTTTGGTCCTTTACATTAACAGATAGTATACAGTCAAACTTACCAAAATCCCCGCACAATTATGGGAAAGTGTGAGTTATGTACTCCATTATGCCAGAGGTGTTAGTTAGTTTATAGCCTGTAAGTGTGGCTTAAATTCAAATCTACCGTGTGAATCTCAATGCTTCCTGGAAGACTTTGAATACTTTAGAGAAGTACCTGCATTATCTAGGCTCTGGATATCTACACCACTCTGAAAATAATAATCTACAGAACATATTGTGATACTTAAATTCTTCGTGTAAAAGATACAGTTATGTACATTTCATTAGTTTGGAAATATTTTTAACCTGTACCTACTACTTAATGTTTGCAATAAAAGTGACATGAAAATATTGGAAAAAGAAAAAATTTTTCAAGAAAAATTATGGCTTGGAACCAGTTAGTAGAAATAGGCTATACAAACAATTAGATAAATCCTTTCTAAGATTCCTATTGAATGTTTGAATCACATCAACATTGACAAAACAAATCCAAAACCCCTGTTGTCTGGTAATTCATAACCTACCAAATGAAGTGTGGCCTAATACCTTCTGAAAAATCAAGGTTCTCGGTTACTTAGCAATTTCAGGGCTTTCAGGTTAAGAAAATAAGATGAGTATCCAAAAGAGCATGTGATTAGAGCTGGACACATGAATCAAATTTATTTGATCACACAAAATAAAGATGTTTATTAGTTAAGTGGTTAACTCAACATGACTTTGCCATAGCCATTGAGATGAATCCTTGAACAAACTGACTTAAAGATCTTAAAATCAAGCTATGTCACTCTAATTTTGAAGGGTTAAAGCATCTTGCAAACACTTACTGGGTTTCAATCCTGTTTAAACACATGGAAAGCCACTTTTACATGGTCAGACTTTGTTAAATTCAATGTTGAGTTGGACAAAATTCAATTCAACTATATAGCATATATAGTATGGCAAAATGGCAACAAACAAGCATCTAATCTGTCCAAACATTAGTCAGTTTTAATGTCGGTTGGGCCTTTTCAGGAAAGGATTATAACAGTTATCAGATTCCAGATATCACTCTTTGCAAGATAAGTAATTATCATTGGGCACATGATTAATAGCTCCAGAATGATGTCACAGGCATGTGCCTGCATCCTCACATGCTACCATGTATCCCCCAATGAAAGCACTGAATATGTAACCACTACCTGTAAAAGCTTTTCAGTGGCCATATATACTTCAATTCCCCTTAGCAAATTCCATAAAAATTAGTGTGAATTTTTGCAAGAACAATATTGTTTTGGTTAAAGTTCAAGGGTTTTCAAAGTCAAGTCCCCAATGATGGGACCTGTTTACATTACGGAGATCAAGTGACGACATTTCATTGCCATTCAATTACTTGCTTTCAATTTTTATTTATACAAAAAGATGGATTAACAACAGCATTTTAAGGTTGCCTGGTTTGTAAGTGATTTAAAGCAATATTATTTGCAAAACAATTTATAGAAAAGGTAAGCATGACAACAATACTTTAGGGAAACTTGAAATAAATCATAGTTGCACAATATTCTTATCAAACCAAAAATAAGATAAGACACTAATTCTTTTACAGTAAACCCTAAACATTCCTAAATAGAACAATACTAGCTTAATCCTTTACTGTTACATCAGAAATGATACCTATGAAAATCAATTGTGGGATCCTGGTTGTTTCCTGCCTGTATAAACATGCTATTCATGATAAGTTTGCCAGAGGGATATAGAATGACAAAGAATGATAACAACTTACAAAATACCCAAGTATGCTCCCATAATTTGAAATGCAGTGATAATATTGGCACATTGACTAGCCATACAATACTCTTATAACAAAACTCAAATATATGAACTTTATCTTGTCTGGAAAAGTGAGCAATCCTCAGTGAACCAGCCAGTGTTCATTCAGATCTACTCAGAAAACCTAACACGGGCCATAGTAAACTATTTGGATTCATTTTCTGAGACAAATGCATTATGGAACATTAAGGCCAACAGCCTCTACCTGGTGTTTACTGGCTTTCATTTCTTAAAACTTTACAAGACATCCCTTTGTAACCAATGCATCAATCTCAGATCTACTTATGCTTCCCCAGTACAAACAGTTAAAGTTTCAACCAGTGGCAGACACTTTACTGATCACTGGGGGGCAAAGCTTCAGCTGGGGTAAATTGTCAGTTTTATAAGAAACCAAGACTTCCTCAGTACCAACAATTTCTTCACCTCTGATAAAATTTTGTGTTGAAATTCCAAGAGAGCAGAAGTTTATTAATAGCAAAAGATGATAGTCAAATTTTGTTTACAAATTTTAACAACCAATTTTTGTAAAATATTTCACAAATAGAGGAAGTAATGCAAGTGGTTTTGGCTTTTTGTAGAAATAGACACAGCATAGAGTAAAAGTTCCTTTATTGAAGCTAAGATCTGCAAATTCCTTATTGTTTGGGACGAGTACTGAAAGTTTACTGATCAATTTCGATCTCACTGCTAAGGATTTTGAGTATTCATATTTGGTCTTTAGTTAAGGAAGTTTCATTAATGAACCTAAAAGTGTGAGTAAAAAGAAATACAAAAGTAAAACTTTAAGC
>JANTCA010006064.1:0-18465 GCA_024741275.1 Chironex yamaguchii
TTGATTGATTGATTGATTGATTGATTGATTGATTGATTGATTGATTGATTGATTGACTGACTGACTGACTGACTGATTGACTGACTGATTGATTCATTGACTGACTGAATAAATGAACGAATAAACGAGCAAATAAAAGAACGAATGAATGAATGAACGGAATGAATGAGTGAATGGAATGAATGAGTGAATGGAATAAATGAGTGAATGGAATGAATGAATGGAATGAATTAATGAATGAATTTATAAGTAAATGAATAAATGAATGAATGAATAAATGAATGAATGGAATGATTAATTGATTGACTGATTGACTGAGTTACATACAGACTTGCCGTACTCTCAAGGTAAAAAGTATACGCGCTAACTTTAGACTGACCAATAAATGGATAACAGCTTAGCTACGCGATACAATCTGTCTTTTCCATAAACGTGTAAAAACCGCATAATAGTAAAGACCTGGAATGACGGAGACTGGGTAATATTAAAATTGATTGTTTTTATCACGCTTATCACATGTATGAGCGTGATAAAAACAATTATCCAAGACAATCAATTTTAATATCGAGCACCTTTGAGTACCCACTATCCATGCAACTCAAAAATGTCAAAGTTTACCAAGATTACCTCAACTGAAGCAAGGGCTTTAGTCTTGATCAGTTCTAGTTGACTCAACTCTCGGTCATACTCATATTCAGCTTGTCTTGACTATAACAATAAAAATATCAATAAACATTACGAAATCTCTTTTTCGAGAATACCCCGATGCCAGCCCTAATTTTTACAAAGATTATGAAATGTCAGTCATATGACAATTAAATACAGAAAAAACATATTTATCACAACCACGAAATACGGATATTGCGTCATTATCATAGCGAAAATAATGTTAACGATAAAAGATTCGCCATGCGTTAAAGGGGTTCCATGTGGTCACATCTTGTAACATTCGTTCAGTAGACAAAATACCATAAAACGTTCGCACAACGATCTGCTGTACCAAACAAAATGTAGACCAACTCTGTATGTAAAGTTTTATTTAGGAATTATTGAACACAAACATTTATCAATTACAAATTGCTCTTCATTTATAAACCACCTTTCTGGTCACGCGGTTTATTGGAAAATGTTGCCAGTCGATACAACAACAGAAATATACGTGTTTCATTGCAGCAAGACAATGTTAATACATGGTGCATTTCAATACATCATTATGCACGTACTGTTCAAAATTGTCCCGCAAAAGTAGTTTCACTGGATGCTTTCTGTAGTCAGGCAATTAAACCACTTCGTTACTACTCTCCCAACAAAACTACCTGGATCATTCTAAGATATTTTGTGTCAAGCAAAGGAAAGACATAAATAGTTAGAATTACAGACAATCAAATCTATGATACTTACTTCCTTTAAAATCGATAATTTTGCTTCTTCTATAATGTCTTCAGCTTGTGCCCTCAGTTTAGCAGCTGCAAAGAAAAAGCATCATTCCTAGCATGAGGATTCTATATATAAAATAAAAGGTTTCAAGAACGCTTAAGGGACTATGCACTGTATTTACAGATGTTTCAAATGGATACCTCTGTTCACAAAAGAGTCGGTAGCCTTATGAGGTATGAGGCTTGGCGGTCATCTGTAAACACATCGACTACCGCACACGAAGGATTGATGAGTTCTACCAGTTCACAATCATTTTATGCAAACTGATGCAGCTTAAGTGTCTTACTTTTCCCTTCATTTTACATAATTTGCTCATTTGCTTAAATGTTGTTTTCCAACCAGTTTCAATTAACGTTAATTAATTGATGCTTAAGTACAGTTAGTTTCATGATCACGAATGATATATAGTTCGATACAGTATTAAGCATGCCTCCATAACAGAATGAACGCTTTAGCTTGGATGAAAAATCGCTGAAATGCTGGTATCAAAAGGTATTATAGTCAGCTTCCTTATCTATAATTTTAAATAACATCCATAGATATTCTGTCTAACTTTTACTTTGTAACAAATAAAAAACATTTAAAGCAGGATTTTACCCTCTATTTCAGCACGTCCCTCGATAATCAATCTTTCCGCCTTTGCCTAAAGAAAATAAAAGATGAAAAACTGCTGTCACTGTTATGGCAATGAACTGATCCAATAGTTGTGTAACTCTCTCTTGCTATTTTGCTGAATTAACTTTGAGTTTATGCAACTGTTCAAAATTGAAATATTAAAACAAAAAACATCTCAAATCCTGCCTTGAACTAATTCACTTAATACACTGTGTACCTGAGCTTCAGCTTTGGCCTGTCCTGACGACTCGACAGCCGCAGTTATTGCACGAAGTTCAAACAGCTCCCTCTTCGCTTCTTCTGCCGCCTACAAATGCGTGAAGTAAGCATTAAATTAAATTTACTCTGAGGTAAAATAGCGCTTACATAGCTCTCCTTAAAGGAAGCACATTTTAGTCAAGTTTTGGAAGTGATCAAATTTGGGAGCTCAATGTAATACATCAACTGATTTAAATGGGTAAAGTGCATTAACATTGTATGGCTGTCAGTGTAACTGATAACTAATTTTACATGCTCGACCTTCATTGGTGTTATGTTGGCTCCAGGAACGTTAAAAGTGAGAAATAATTCAACGTATGCGGGTAGACAAAGGGTGCGCCACGGCACAGGGAGATCTGGTGGTGGAGCGACGAGGTGGACAGGGTCATGCTGTAGAAGAGGAGGTGTTATCTGAGGCGGGGTTGGAGACGGACAGACAGGTGTATCTTGCAGCGAGGCTAGCTGCAAGGAGAGGCGTGAAGAGCGCAGGACGCCAAGAAGAAGAGGTGTTCAGGAGCGAGGATGGGAGGAAGCAATTTTTCCGGATTGCGAAGCAGATGGCAAAGGAGAGACAAGATGTCACCGGTCCACGCTGCAAGAAAAGTGCGGACAGCAACATCATAACGGACAGCGTCGGAGTGAAAGAGAGACTGGGAGAATACTTTGAAAATCCCACGAATGTGTGTGAAGTGGCGGTGAGGTGACCAAAACGATTCGTCTCACCAAATCCGAATAGCAGGCGGTCCTTCTGGCATCGTGGCAGAAGTGCTGAAGGCGGTGGAGACGTCAGTGTCGAGATCCCTACGGCTTGATGCCGGGTAAAGGGACGGTGAACGCCATCTTCATCGTGCCTCAGATACAGGAGAAACATCTTTCAAAGTTGTACTTGGTCCTCCTGGACCTGGAGAAGGCGTTCGACCGGGTACCGACGGCAGTGATGAAGTGCGGCCTGAGCAAGCGTGGTGTGACTCAGTGGCCGGTGAGAGCGGCGATGACGTTGTATGATGGTGCGAAGAAGGCGGATCGTGTCAGTCGGACCTTTGGGGTAAAGGTCGGCCTGAAACAGGGTTCGGTGTTGACGCAGATGCTGTTTGCGACTGCTATAGACGTTTTGTCGTCTGATGAGAGGTGGAGTTCCCGGGGAGATTCTGTATGCAGACAACTTGGTGCTCATTGCAGCATCAAGACGGGAACTGCGAGCCATGAGGGTGGGATGGAGGGCGGCCCTGAAGGTTAAAGGTTGTGACAATTAACGCCTGTAAGACCATGGTGTTGGTCAGCTTCGCAGGAGCAGCACCAACTGGACAGGCAATAAACTTCGGAGCATGGCCGTGCGGTTTGTGCGGTGTGTGCTGGAGGGGAGTGGGAACCAACTCGGTCCAGTGTACGACATGTGGGAAGTGGGTCCACAGGAGATGCTGTGGAGTGAGGGGCAGCCTCCAGGCTATCTCCTTACGGTTCTCGTGCAAGAAATGTCGTAGCGAGGTTCCACAGCCAGAGGAGCCCGAATGTAGGCTGGTGGTAGATGACGAAACGTATTATGTGGTGGACTCATTCTGCTATCTAAATGACATGCTCAGCGCAGGGGGAGGAGCGAACTCGGCACTGACAGCACGCACGAAGAGCGGCTGAAAGAAGTTCAGACAGCTAGCGCCTTCCTTGACATAAGGCACGGCCTCTAAGGATGAAGGCCAGGTGTTCCCTGCTTGCGTCCAGAGCTCCATGGTGTACGGCAGTGAGACTTGACCAACGAGGGCGGATCATGATATGGCGATGGAGAGATATGAGATGAGGATGATCCGGTAGATGTGTGACGTGTCCCCGGCAGACAGGATACCCAGCGAGGAGCTCAGGAGGAGGGTCGGCATGGACAGAGTCGACGATGTCATCAGGAGAAGCAGACTGAGGTGGTCTGGCCACGTGGAGCGGAAGGAGGACGCCGATTGGGTCAAGAGGTGCACCAGCTTGGATATAGAGGGGCCCAGGCCATCCGGCCGATCTCGGAAGACCTGGGTGAAACGTCGTGGCTGACATGTGACTATTCGGGGTCGGCGCGAGGAATGCCAGGGCAAGGTGGAGAGGAAGGGTCAACCCATCTCCAGCAGGACAAGAGGCCACAAAACACAGATGATGATACGATATAACCAATCACTGTAGAAAAATGTTCCATTCCACTTCAATCAGACCGATTAACTTTATAGCAACAGAATAATGATAATAATGGATTAATATTCTGCTCAATATTATAACACCAATATAACTACAATAAATTTTCAATTTACAAAATTTTTCTCGTTTTTCAAACATGCATCTGAATGTAAGCCATTCCAATTTCAGTAGGCGAATACTTTCAACTTAGGGTTATTTATCTCTCCTTTCATTTTTGTAGCATACTCGTATAAATCAGCATAGCTGATTCCTATGCCAGGGTTAAAAAATTTGTTAGGAAGTAAGCTATTTATAAATTGGGTTCTTGTTACCTTCTCTCCCAAATGGCATTTGTTTGTGCTGTCGCAGTTTCGAACTCGCAACCACTGACTAGCAAGGTCGTCTTCTAATCCACTATACTACGGCTGGCTACAGAGTCACATCATCAAAGAAAAACAAGTCCAATCCTAACCTGTTCATTATCAAGTTTATTTCTTTCCAGCTTTCCTTTGGCCACTTGTTCAGCCTGCTTTGCATCATGGGCAGCTGCTCTTTCAATTGAACTTCATTTTAAGAACGGAAAAATAATCAAAGTACATTTAATAAAAAAATACAATTGATTCCTAGAGAAATCAATAAAAAACTAGTGGCTACTTTACTGAACTTGAATGAATAAAACTATTTAAAGATATCTAGCTACCAACATACAAAAAAAATTCTCCCAATTGCAACAAAGCCTTTTGCGACAAATAGTGGAATAAGACCTATAACTTCATAATTGTAGAGTTTTCAAACAAAAAAGCAAATTTTTGCTCAATTTGATTAGGTTTATTTATATAAACCATTACCTTTAAAAGCTGATGTGGTAATATGCCCTTAAAACTATTGCAACCGGCGAAAAACATTCATTTGCAAACATTTTCCAATGTTGTTGTTGTTGTTGATGAACCAAACCTTTTAATCATACATGATAAACAGGGATAGCAGTTATCTGGGATTTAACATGGCAGTCAGTCTCTCTAAATATATGACCTATGTGCTATCTATTCCTCATTCCGTCGCCTGACTTAGGCCTTGTAGGTCGAAAACGTCAGGATGGATCGTTAAAACATTTTCTTATATTTCAGAAACCCCAGAAACAGACTATAAGTACCTTAAAGATAAGACGACATCAAATTACAGCTGACATGACCATCAATCTCTTAAATGTAAAGTTACAGTCCCCAAATTTTGAAATAAATAGCAAACGTAGAAGATAACATCTAAGACGGTATTATTTCAGTAATATGTGTATTGACGCAGAAATCTGATGCTTACTAACGTATTACTCTTATGTTTTGTCCGCTGTACCAAAGAGTAAGAATAAGTATTCTTTCTCTGAACTTTCTATGGTGACAGTGAGGTAAAGAATGAAAGTTTACTTACCACAAGGCTAATTGTCAAAGTTAAAAAATAGTCTGACAAATTGGCACATTATTAGATAATCTATTTATCCTTTTATGAATGGAATGAACTTACAAAAGGAGCCTTACCTGGTCGCGATTTCAATTGCCAACTGAATTGATTTCTGCAAGCTGTCTCTCATTTGAATATCAACTGGTTCAATACTTTGGACATCTATATTCGTAATAACCTAATAAAAAGGTTTAGTTGCTGACAACACTGTGGTAATATGGACACACAGGCACAAGAGCACACAGACACATCAACAGACAGAGACAGACAGACAGACAGACAGACAGTACTAATGAACCTTTAATGGCATGATACACTTTGAAAGCCCAACAACCTGGGCTAAAAGAAGGAGAAAAACTGTTGATCGTCGAGAGTCGCCAGACGGCAGACTTTCCTTTCCTCATCCCCTTATTCCTTCCTTTGTCTCCTTAGTCCATTTCTCATCTACTTATAACTTTCCTCATCTCCTCTTGTTTTCCTCTTCCTATCTCATCTCTTTCTCATCTCTTTCCAACTTTCCTCGTCTACTTAGTCTTTATTAATCTCTATATTTCTTTCCTCACCTCCTTAGTCCTTTTCATATCTTTATAATTTTCCTTGTCTCCTTAGTCCATTTTAATCTCTATATACCTTTCCTCATCTCCTTGGTCCTTTTCATATGTTTATAATTTTCTTCATTTCCTTAGTCTTTTTCTCATGCCTATATTCCATACCTCAATTCTTTAGTCCTTTTCTAAACCCTATACTCCTTTTCTCGTCTCCTTAGTCTTTTCCTCGTCTCTTTAGTTCTGTTCTCATCTGTTTATTCCTTTCCTCGCCTCTTTAGTACTTTTCTTGTCTTTTTGCTATTTCTTTCTTCATCTTCAGTCTCTTTCTCATTTACAAATATATATCCCTTTCTTTCTACGATTAATTACTTTATTGTTCTATTGACATCTTTTACCTTTCTTTTTTGCAGTTACTATTCTTCTTGTACAATCCGTCTGTTTCCATGACATTCACAATATCTGATGCACTGCATTTCAATGCTTCAACCTGTATTAACGTGCTTTCATGTCCAACGTTCGCGGGCATATCTAGCCGATCACGAGACCTTAAATACCGTATTTTCAGATCTTTCATTTACAAGATTGCACTTAGCTTGACAAGTGTCTTTCTACTTATTTTACTTTGGCATTCTCTTCATCCGCTCCTAGACGATGTATTAATCGTTATAATGACACCTGTGTGCCTTAACTTGCGCTGCTACCTTGCCTTGCATTTGTCCTTCATGTTTTGAAAGATTTGTCAACGCAGTCAGTTTGCATTAGTCTTATCTTACTTTGTTGAAGAGTTTAGCAGTGGTGACCAAAGCAACGGGAAATCACAAGAACCCAAAAAGCCATGATTGCCATGACGGTGATAATGCTTAGGAATCAAATATCACACTAAACTAGTAAAAAGATAATGTTGAAATACGGTCATGTCATACATTTTACGACACAAAATAAAAATATTGCCCCCTTCACCGCAGCAAAAATAACATTAATTAGGCTAAAGGCAAAAACACACAGTCCCACTGGTTGGGCCAACTAATCGGCCCAATTAGTTGGACTCACTAGTTGGATGTTGCTTAAATGGAAATGTTTGTAGCGCTTCTTTTTCTTTTTTGCTATGGATGTTACCGACAAGAATGATAACGTAGCTGAATATACCATGTACAATTTTCATTTTTAGGCGAAAATTCACCTATTTCGTGCAATTAGTGTTTGAAATCAACCGGTTTTTTACCAAAGTAACTACTAAAAATACTATCATCATTTTGAAACAAAACAACAGCTTCAAGCTTAAAGCAATGAGCACCACATACCAAATTATTCTCTGAGAAATGGACAATGGGGTTCAATTTCTTGTTTTCATCCAATCCAAACACAGCCTCCTTGATAATGCGCGTAGAATAGCGATGGAATTCATCAAATGTCGTTTGTGCCACCCGAGCACGAATCCGACTCGCTATAAAAAAGGGATGACATTTCACAAAAATACAACTCAATAAATTACTTGAGCATTGTTGACAACGTTTAAGTTTTTATGCCTCGTATAAAAGTCAAGACTATATCAAGGTTAAACTGTCACTGTTTGCTATGCTCTTCAGCAATATAATCCATACTGTTGTCTACGGTTAAACCTTGTTAACTAGACATTTTACAGGGCCAAAAAGCCTCGTTGTAGGGTGTCGACTAAACGAGGTTTCGTTGTTCTGAAAATAATGTTCATATGTAATGATATAAACAGTTTGAGATAGACATCAGCAGTCCCTTATTATGTCAATTTTGATGAACAGCTTCAATAGCACAATGATCTTAACTGCCTACGCGAGACAGATACATGATCATTTTACTCATTTACCTCACTGTGTAGAGCAACGTCCGTCGCAAAAGATAACACAGCACAAATAATCTAAAACGTGATCTTCAACAAGGTCACAGTGACATCATAATCAGCAGCTATTTTAAAAAGCATTTGTTAAGGGTCCTTTGAATACCAAAATTTATAAAAATGTCCAGACTATCAATTTGTTCATAGACTTCTTCTGCCGGCTTCGCAGAACCTCCGAGGGGAAAACCCGGTGTTGAGTCAATGAGAGGTTGAGTAAGTAGAGAATAAATTATGCATCGTCTTATGACCAAACCTGCATCTCATCACGATGAACTATACGGTCATCATAAGGAAAATGCTAGAACCTGGCGCCACAAAACGAGAACAAGTTGGAAAGGCGGACGGGAGTGGAACCCAGAGCAGGAGTACAGATTTGCACAACCAAGGCGTGTCTGTGTGGTGAACGATGAAGCTTCTTTGCTAGAACCATGTCGCGGGAATTATTGTCGAAAGACATCAACGAAGCTCAGGTATCCAAAATATCTACTGCAATCTCCGTTAGAGCAATCAATGTTGCTCGTTAGGCTAAAGTACGCAAAATACAAAAATTTAATTTATCACATCCTGAGCAACTAACCTTGCGACTCCTAATACGTTTTTACCTTGTAATGGACGAGAAAATTACAATTTATAATGTCTACACAGGAACACAGATACTTACAATTTGTGTTGCAAACAAAGCCAATAAAGTCTGGGACAGAAAAAATCTTCTGTTCTGATTCTTTATCCCCTCTTTTAAACTAAAAATACAATATACATTGACAATATATGGTATGGCGAGGAAAGGATGTAATAATGTCAATGTCATAGTATGTAATAATGTCAATGTCATAGTATGTAATAATGTCAATGTCATAGTATGTAATTATGTCAATGTCATAGTATGTAATAATGTCAATGTCATAGTATGCAATAATGTCAATGTCACAGTATGTAATAATGTCAATGTCATACTATGAAATAATGTCAGTGTCATAGTATGTAATAATGTCAATGTCATAGTATGTAATAATTTCAATGTCATACTATGAAATAATGTCAGTGTCATAGTACGTAAAAATGCCAATGTCATAGCATGTAATAATGTCAATGTCATAGTATGTAATAATAGTTGGCAATGAAATCATCGGAATACGACCCTGAAACATAGGTCAATCTACGTTCTTACTTTGTAACTGAGAATAAAACTATACAAATGCATAGATACTTCACATAGTCCTCACACAGAGACAATGTATCGCTTTTACACCAAACAAGAGTCATGTTCATACTGTCACTTCTGTCGAATAATATCGCGTCATTTGTCTTCGCATCTCGGTCTTATTTTTTCATAGGATGTGGACATTGTGTCCAAAAAATAAACTTTACTTCGGTCTTTGTCAGGAAATATCAAGAATATGTACAATTCGTGTATAATGTTCCCATATATTGCTATTCCGCTCTCTTCATGTTGCCAATTCGTTTGGAGCCCTTCAGGGCCGACGTCAATGGATGGGTTAAGCATTTTCTTCCATGCGTACCCTGTTTTTGAGGTGTCTTAAAAATAAAATTTTAAGAGAGATTAAGGATGATTACCTCAAATCTGTTATTAGCAGCGTACTTAATTCGTAATCTGGCATGATCAAATGTTTCAACCTACGAAGACAAAAACGTGATAGAGCACCATGATTTTTAAGTTCATGAATGAATGCCATTGATACGTCAGGCATTAAGTCTTCCATACAACACTTGTATCGTTATAACACCAATTTTCAAGCGCTGTACAAATCGGAAAAACACCAGCACAGAAAGAAAATACTTAGGATACCATTTTGGCATACACGTCATGACATTAGTATGAAAAATCAGAGAAACTCCGTATTGCTCTTTGATGGCAGTCTTGGTCACGGGTGGCGAAGGAAATTATAAAAGGAGGAACTAAAAATTAAAAAAGATTCAAGGTGCTGCTATTTATCAGGACGACTGGAGATCTATCCAAAAGACGGTGGAACCTGTCTTAAAAAAATACCGACCACGAAGACAAGTACCCGCTGCCTGACAGTGGCATCCTATATGTCTTCAGAAATGGCGTTGTCTACCCAACAGGCAGCGAAATGTGGCCTCCAGCTTTAATATCTACAGCCGGATGCGCGCCCATAAATGCTAGCTTTTATAATGTGCAGTGTCTTCTTTATTAATATTCATAAACAACCAACAATAACTTCATGAAATGGTTTCCTAACTTCAGAGTGTCAATGTTAAAGCAAAACTTTATGAAAACAAAACAAGCAGTGAATATATTAATGTCATTTTTTCACATCGTCTGGATAATTTGATAGGTTTATTCTCGTATATTGCCTCTCAGTGAGAAAAAAAAGGATGCTGCAGAATTAATGCGACCACTGTATCCTGTAGAATTCTGACACTTTTTATACCCAATACAACTAACTGTAATTACACTAAACCATCGATGAAGACAGTTCGTAGACCACGTAGAACAGGGTGCCTAAATTTAAATACACAGAAAATACAGTTTCGAAAGCAGTCAGCTGACAATGTTCCTGGGACTCCTACCGTTTTTTTCATGTTTAAGTTGACTGACATATCGAAAAGACAGCAAAAATTAAAAATTGGTCTTGACAAAAAGCTTGATATTCGAAAGAAAAAATTTTCTATAACGACAGAGAATCTGTAATCTGTAACAGAATGGGGCAAGGTGTGGCTGGTCATTTTCAATATTTTAAATGAATTTCCTCTCCATTAACCAATACAGAGACCCCTCCTGCACATAAACTACAAAAGACAACGTCGCCTATCAAGAACTTTCTTCCTTTAACTCCTCGGTTAAACTTAATAAAACCAGTAGCCTTATAAAACTACATTAACAGCAAAATGTGAAGTCCAAAAATTGGGCTCCTTCTACAGTGCCAAACAAAGGCTCACTAGGTCAATATGTCCTTCCTCTCTGCTGCAATGCTACAAGTTTGATTCTTAATCTTCTCTATTTTGGTTTCGTTTGCTTGGTGTGTGCGTGTGTGTGTGGGGGGGGGTGTTCTACATAACTCCTGTTTGGAGCAACAAGATTTAAAAAAAGTGCATAAATCAACGACAACGTACTTAAATATATATATTCGTTTTGGTGAAATAAAACCTAAGTAAAAAGAGAATAATTTCGAAACTCTAAAAGAATCAATAGCAAACAAATATTAATTCCAGAGCCATGGCCAGCATTTTTTACGTTAATACATGTGTTTGTCTGGAAAATAAAAAATTGAGGTCTGCGTACGATGCACAACACTGACGACAAATTGTTACCGCCGAAGGTCCGAGTGGGTGCGGCAGGCTACAGAAAGGAACCGTTGTGTCCTTCTGTTGCCTTTTGCCCATGTAAAGTCAACAGAAATAACGAAGAAAGAATTAAAGCAGTAACCACATTCTCACCTCTATGATGTCAGTTATGAAGTCTGGACCAAGCATCAAAGCAAGCGATTTCAATGCATTGGGTTTTTTCGGCTTTCCAGCTGCACAGTGAGAGAAAAAGGACCACGGCACAATGAAACTGAATCGCTTCTGCAAAAACGTACTTTATACACGAACCATGTAACGCAAGGAACAAAGCACTACACGTAAACAAGGTAATACATTGAGACAATTCAAATTTTTTCTTAAAACATTTTAGGAAGGTATACAATACTCTAGGCCTTGGTCAAAACAAAGAACTAGGTCTTGCCTCAGAAAGAGTAGAATTTGACAAATTCAAATTCCTATGCTTCATGAAGGGAATCCTTATCATCATCTTATTCGAAGGATTGCAGGGATGGAATAATAGTTCCTACAAAGTGAGCCTACCATATGGCAGACTAGGAAATGACCTAGCTAAAGTTCGTTGCGAAGATCAAAAAGCAACTCGTGACCATCATGGGTGGCCTTTGGCGAGACCTAGCATCCGGCAGCCACTGGTTTCAAGGGCTAAGCAAAAAAAGTAACATAATGAATATCGCAATGCAACTGTGGAACGTTTATTAGTCGATGGTGTATTATTACATGCTATTGGTCAGAGGGGCTATGAATTGTAAGAATTTAAGACTGCTAGATTCAGATTGGAAACGACACCTCACATTTGCAGAGGTTGCAAGTGGAGATGTGAAAGATCATCCTACATGAACACGGATCGCAAAATTTTACGTCACGAAAAGATAACAATAGCAGATAGCAATCACAATGAGTATACGATCTATCCAACCTACCACTCAGGCTTAAAACATTGAAGATTTCATGCGGGTGAAGAAGAATCTGTACACGAAAAAAATATTGTCGCAAATAAAGTTGGGACATTAAATAAAATCCAACCACGAAAAACAAGACATTGACCTCACTGTTTTTCAACAGTGGAAGGAAGGCTTCCAGCCTATCTCGAGATTTAAATCATTGATTAGTCTGATTAGGCGATCTCGCTGGTCGTTTAATCACAATGAGTGGATTAGAGTGGAAATTCGTTTGCTACAAAAAGAAATTCCTGCATTATAAACATAAATATGCAAAGAACGTCTCGTACACAAAGAAATGAGATAAAAAACAGAAACAAAATGCCATGGAACAGTCTGGAGCAAATACATCAAAACCTGACGACTGCAAGAGACGGCAATGAAAATACACAGTAAACATCACTGTCATTCTAGTCTATGTCAAAGAACAAGATTAATCAAAGGAAAGCATCATAAACGATAACAGCGAAACACTCCGAAGTTGTAATTTAATTTCAAGTATACGTAAAACAAGATGGCTTCCTGCTGACAGGCCACAAGGGTACTTTTGTATATACCAATTCGTACCAACAGATTGACAGTGATGTCAACATACCAGATCTGGTCCAAATACAACTCTTGATATCTTCTCCGTGTAGTCATATACCTTAGGAAGAGAACGAGTACGTAAAGGGAACAGGAAGATGTTTTAAACGAAGCCATGAAAAACTTTGCTATTACTGCTAAAATTGCTATTAAATATTTGGCGAAGGATATTTCAAATATAATAAACAACTAATAACGCAACACATTTTCTCGCCATTTAGATGAAGTACGCAAATTAAAAACGTACTTGCTTCAAATATCCAGAGAAATGATATACAATCATTTATACAGCAAATGCGGGAGTATAACCACTCAGACAGGAATTCGTGGCATATGATGATGAAAAACGGCAAATCAGTTCTCAACGAATAATGCCCACGTCAATTGTTACAAGTTTGCTGCGATAAGTCTACAGTAATAAATGGTTTACAATTAACAATGAACAAAAATAACCAACAAGATATAAGTAAAAGTGAACAATAACACACCTGTACTGCACAATTGCCTGGACACCGGTATGATACCACCCTTGTCTTATCTCTCTAAATTTGACAAAACAAAATGTTGCTTTTTTAAACAGACTTTGCAAATAATGACAGGGCATAATAAGAACAAATTAGAGCGAAAAATATTTCCCTCTTAACGCTTAGACGACCGATTCTTTTACATCTGAAGAAAAATAGTGCGAATGTGTTTTGGACTATCTTTAACATACCTTGCCAGATGCCACGTTGGGATCTACAGATGATTCAAAGTAGGCAAGCTTCCTGATGTCACCCTCACCAAAGCAGCCACCGTTTCTAAAACATAACAACAAAAATATACCAAGAATAACTACAAACTGCTTGATGTAGATACGCTGCAATAGACACAAAATAACCTTTGGGTCGGCAGTTTTTGAGAAGAATCAAGTGCTGTGAACGCCCAGAATTCCACTTCTTCACGCCACATAAAAAGCAAAAGATACAATACATTTGGTTCGAAAGATGACAAAAGAATTGAGCATCTACATGGTTAGTTCCAATGACATGTGCTATAAAAAGAAAACAAAATTATCCTCGATTGACACGTGCCACAAAGGATTGTTAGGCTGGTTGTTGCGTTTATTAGCAAAACAATCTAACTTTCCTGTCACTAAACAAGTAGTTTATATTAACAGAAAGTCCCTACCTCAACAAAACTTCTATTGTGTCCGACATTTCTTTTTTCCACAAAATTTCATGCTCTTTCAAGAGATAAGACTGCGGCCCCATTTCTGTCCTGATCTAAAAAAACCAACGAAGTTTAATTTTTGAACAGTTAAATATTGTCAACCGAATAAATGCGACTGACTGCAATTAAAACCTGTATCTTTTAAAACAGGGGCCACTCACACGACCTACCATTTAGCAAACAAAAAATATGGCAGTTACTCAACAAAATAAACCAATAAACGAAAGTCAAGTCTTTTGTGCTAAGAATACAAACGAAATCACAGACAAGCAAACAAACACCGGACAGAAAGACAGAACAAACAAGCAAACAAACGAGACGATATCTAATTCAGGGGTGTGAATCACCAACAGCAATTACGTCTAGTATGCAGTGCTAGCATTGTTTGATTCCTAATAACAACGAACTGGACCTCCCATCTTAAGTCCCCCTTAAAATGGACGCTGCCCTTTCTTTAAAACTGCCTCATGAACCTTAGAATACATGCATAATAACCAACATTAACTATTCAAATAACAAAAATCGCAGATCATAAGACTTCCCTCGCACTGCTACTTCTACAAGTGCATGAAAAAAGGGAAAACAAAACACCTAGCTAAGAGTTGTCCTTATACCTTCCCATCAGAAATGTCTTGCACGTAAATTCCCTCATTTTCAGCCAACGGGATGGCTCTTCTGCAAACACGATGATGACCAGATGCAAGAAAAAAAGAACAAGATTGAACGAAAAAGGAAAGTAAAGAGAAATCAAAATGAGCAGTATGCTATTTCTAATAAATTTACTTTGAAGCACGCAAGTCTATTGCATAAAAAAACCTACACAAATTTAATAAAGTTATTGCAATAGTCTTTCAAACAGGAGGACTTCTATAAAACCTTTATACACCAAGCAATATACGCCAACTGAAGTCTTTGTCACGGAAATCTGACATACAAAATATTTTAACCTGTGCCAACCAGGTTACGTTTTTGCCAGCGTTTGTCTGTCTATCTTTTATTTGTCTGTCTCTTTGGTTTAAAAATAACTCAAATATATACTTTCAAACTTTTTACAGTCCGTTAATGTTCCGACATACTTGCGGTGATACTTTTTTCGGTGACGATCTGGATTTAATGCTGGATACTTGAGCACTTTCAACTAAGGTCTTCGTCGGATGTCTGCCTTCTCAGGGCGCTTTTCAGATTTCCTATTAGATTTCCTCGTCAACAATAACAGCCTTGTAAACACGTATACATAACAGGGTCGTAATCGCAGAGGGGGACCATGGAGGCAATTAACCCCCACTTTTCTGCAAATTGAATATTTTCAAAAACTCACTGCTAACAATTGTCAGCGATAAATGCGGAGCTTTGCATCTTGGAATCAACTACCAACCGCGTGCCAACGTTTCTCGTGGGTTAACTGATTTTCAAGTCCTTCTTTGCAACAGTGCTTTTGCCTAGAGTGTTACTAGATAAAGATGTAACCCCACCGCCCCGCCCATTTCAAAGACCGACTACGGCCCTAAATAATCAATTTTTCTACCCCACATATTCAGAGAGGAGATAGAAATGGATCGCTTTGCAATAGCATTGCTGTACTCAAATACAAAACTTTCTCCTCGACGTGTTGCTACATTGCATTCCTGACACTTACATATGGCAGACGAACACCTTTTTGTAACAGTAAACGAGGAGAGACTGTACCAAGCACGATTCCGAAATGTAACTAATGAAATAAAAGCCATGTCAAGATACTGCCATCTTTTCAAAGGGGCAAACTACCTGAAATCATGGCTTCACTCTCCCTCTGTCGCACTATTAAACCAAACACAGTTTCAAATGATGTTTGTTATCAGCAGAGGTAAGCTTACCTTCGATCTTTCACCTTGACCTTTACCGATGGCACATATTCCACTGGGCCTTTGATCATCCATCGATCACCGGGCTTCCTTAAAATAGGCGCTGTATCGGACGAGAAGAATGGTGATGAACAAGAAGCAGCAGCAACAATTATGATAAAAATTCAGATGCTTGATCTACGCAGATCACTAATTAATGAAATAGGTAACGTCACCATTTTGGTTTAACTTTACAACTTTTGGAAGAAACGCCTATTATTTTCACTAACAAGGGCTTTATTCTGCGACAAATTGAGGGGATGGGAGTGCAGTGTAGCTGATAAGAAAACGCATGGTTCATACTAAACCACGTTTGGTCCCACTCCTTACTGCATGTAACTACCAACCATTTTTTGGTACAGCTTTCTATATCAAAAATTCACAAACGGACTCTATTACAAGCATTTTGTAAAAGATATATCACATATATTATAGATCAACCAAAGAATCCGGTTAAAAAATGACTGGTTTTTACGTGCGTTGGACCGTTCTTTAGAGCTGGACATTACACAATCATAGTTTCCAAACACGGCAATTACCGAAATACCTGTATTGGTAAAAAGAGACTTTTCAAACCAATGTTGCTTCAGAGGTATCCAGTCACTTACCGTTAAGAAGTTCAAAGCTGTTGGATTATAGACGAAATGTTGTAAAAATCTGTAGACAGATGCCTGTGACAGAAGTTATTGGCAAGATCTGTGACAAGTACAGAGGACTAGAAACTCACTCAGAGAGTGCACACCTCAGCCAAGGCAGCTACAGTCTCCACATTATAAGCATAATTGCCCAAATTGCCCCTATCTTCCAATAGTAAAGAATCCTTACAAAAAGTCCTGGAACCAGAAGTTGATCCGGATCATCATAAAAAATTAAATATCTTAAAGTAAGCCCATTTCTGTCCTATCCAGAAACTTTCGTCAAAATCCGTCCATACCAATGAGTTTGTTTGTTTGTCTGCTGCTAACAAACAGACAAACAAACAAACGCCACCAAAAAGATAACCTCTTTGGCGGAATTAAAAAGGATCTTGTGTACTGTGCCAAATATCACCTAAACATTGAATGTCATAACAAAAGAAAAGTCCTACCGTTCCTATGGAAATCGTCTACAAATTCCTCTTCTGCACAGAGTACCAAAGCTTCTGCTTCGTCCAGAATAAAAGAATCTTCAATACCTCTCTGCAATGATTCACCTATTAAATAAACCAAAATTTCATTTACGATAACGGCTTGAAACAAGAGGGTGACGTTTAAGAAATACGCAAGTGCAATGAGAAACTCCTTCGCATTCAAAGGAGCAGTCTTTTGTAATGTGAAATATGAGGTGAGGTGCAACCCCCAAAAAATTATGTTCCAATGGAATGGTATGAATTGTGCATGGACTAATCATAATAATTACTTGAAAGGAATGTTAACCTTTCCTATTCCTATTTCCTACTAAGTCGCAAGAAGCAAAGCAAATAATAATAGATGAAAATGTCAATATTAAATTCGAAAATTAGTGACACTGTCATGTCAGGTCTACAACCTGTATGGGATTGAAAAACTTCAAAAATTTACCTATGCATTTGCCTAACACATTTTCCAAATACATTTTTGCATTTTCCTCTACCTATGCTAGAATCAACTCTACAGAGCTTGAACGTGCACTTAAATACGCTGTAATGGATAAATAAAATGCAAACAACATAGCTCAGGTCGAAACAAGCATACAAATCACGCATAAATAGTTGAAACGAGACAAAGCATGGCATTCTGTGTGTCTTGAAATATACAAGAGAAAAGGACACGCTTACAAAGGCAACTTATATATATTACTTAAACGTTTTATAAGAAAACAAGCGTCAAGATCATTGTCCATATGATGAAATCTACATTTCAGTATACCTGGTTTTAAGAAGAAACTTGTGATTCCTCTCCTTAATTCCTTTTTACCAAGTTGAGGTTTACCATTTTCATCCACTGGTGCCACGACAACACAGAATTCGTGTCCACCTAAAACAGTGCGATGCACTTCCTGCACTACTTTCTGCAAAAAAGCAAAACAGTGTCCATTAGGGATTTAAACACAAAACGTAAGAATGAGTACTTATGAGTACAAAAGTATCGATACAATCTTATATCGATTGAAAACACATGCGTGTGTTTCATTGCTTCGGGGGGAATTAGAGGCACAAATGTTTAAGGTTTCAAAGTCAATATGCGCTATGTTTT
>JANTCA010006064.1:18565-29729 GCA_024741275.1 Chironex yamaguchii
TGCGTGTGTTTCATTGCTTCGGGGGGAATTAGAGGCACAAATGTTTAAGGTTTCAAAGTCAATATGCGCTATGTTTTTTTCGTTTTTGTGTCATTATTCGGCTCTTTCGGTCACTTGTGACGACTTTGTACGTTTGGATGTCACCTCCTAGGCAGCAAACAAAATATTTCGCTCGCTTGAGGGCCAAAAACCTCTTCTTCCAAAATCGGCTTATCATCGTTCTTAACTTATGTCAAAGTAAGTGGCGGATGAATGGATGGATGGATGGACAGACGGGTGGATGGACAGACGGGTGGATGGACAGACGGACGGATGCACAGACGGACAGACGCACGAATGAATGGATGGATAGACGGATGAAGGCAAACGAACTGACTCGTTAGGTAATTTCAAAGGCCTTTACCCTTTGAATTGAACGATAAGATCACGATGTCGAACTTACAAGTTATATCCTCAAACATTATTACAGCAAGCGACAGAAATAAATGAAATCTTGTACCAACCTCGTATACACCAGGTATGTAATGGGAAGAGTCTTCGGATGTTATCAACCACTGCTCACCTGTCATTCTGAAATGGAGATATTTTATCAACAAAATCAAGGTAGGCAAACAGTTTTGTACATACTTGGCTCTTTTGGCTAATATTTGCAAAATTCTACTCATGCGAATTCAAAATATCAACCAAAATTATGGACTGCATTTAGCTATTTGATTATCGCCAAATAACATATAAAACATGTTACATCTACCAAAATCTTAAACAAATCAATATGGCTACTCAAAAGCTAAAACAGATGAATCACAACTACACATATAAACACGTCAATAATATACCAGTCCTCGTTTTCTCTCTTTGTTTTCTAAATATACTACGACAATGACCCTAAATATTGCTTCTACTTCTCGAAAAAAAATATTTTAAATAAAAAATAGGAAAATGTTATCTACGAGACCAAGAAGACCAAACTTCTTACCTTTTCTTTCCAAAGCAATCAATGTAATTCTTAAGTGCTTCAAGGCATAGAGCTGTATTTTCTGTTAGAGTATTTCCAGTCTCAAGTCCAACAAACTAATACGAAAAAAGTGTAACATGTTACCAGACACCTTCCACAGCAGACACAAATGTTGCACACGCAACAGCATGGTAAATTACGTTCATATGATAGCAAAATTTTTACAAGCCATCTTATTAAATATGAAAAATATATCTCTAATAAACGAAACCAACTTAGACCAGCTTCTTGGGTAGTTTATCATTCGTTTTGGGATGTTCCCATCATGTAAAATATTTCTACAGAGCAAGTCTTAGATATTGTCAATCCGTTTGTTTTCTAGGGGCCTTCCCACTACTTATGAGATTTTTGCGACGCTGTAGAGTAATGTTCTGGCATCATCGATGCCCTCCTAGAATATTTGATTTCTGCAAGTTTCTTTGATAGCCCAAAATTTAATGCATAATTAAATAATGACGTCACTGACATCAACCCAGGACGTTCCGGAATTTGCAAGATATTTCTAGAATGTTCTACGCTGACTAAAAAAAGGGCAGTACTTGATTACTATGCATATCATTAACTTGGCAATTTGTTATTCTGTCAGTGCGATTAATTCTTCTATTATTTTGCTTGCTATTCTACTGCTATTGCTTTTACTGCATAAAAATTTAACATTATTCGGAATCAACTATGATCTGCTCAGGAATGCAACACTAAGTATATTAAATAACGATAAAAGAGCGATCATACCTCTTCGTAGGTACCAAGCAAGTAGGCCCCAGGTTCCCGAATTAACCATTCTTCGCCTGTTACTCGTTGTCTACAATAAAATCACCAAAGTAACTCAAACTGTCACATTCTGGGTAAAAAAGTCAAATGGCAAGAGTAAAGACGACAACAAAATTGTAAAATGATTAATAACAGAGCCTGCTACAAGTCAATGTGTAGAGGCTTAATCTATCATCAGCAAGGCCTTCACTTTTTAGTTAACATTTATCTTCTTACTGTTTTCCGCAGCCTGCACTTCTTTCTTAAGTCCTTGACAAATTGACCAAATATTGACTGTTGCCATCTTCAGTCTCTCAATGGACATGAAATAAATGTACGTATGGTACAAACTAAGTACAGTAAAGTCCGGATAACTAGAGCCCCCAATAACTCGAACATTCGATAACGAACCATTTTCATTGGTTCCTTAAAGGTTCGAGTTATCGACAGTGCATACTGTACATATCGTCGTCACTTTGATCATCAACGTTCTACTCTAAAAATTACTTGCATTCAATCTGAAAACACGCCGAACATGTTGTACCAATGAGGTACATCCAACGCTTCAGTTAGGCGCATCGGGATTCTCTAAACACAGCATACGGATGCATCAGATAGTCAATACTACACCCAGTGGGGACTGGAGCCTTCACGTTTGAACTTTTATCATAAATGAAATCAATTATGTGTAATTCGAAATAAAACGTGTTGATACACAAATCATCAGCTATCACAACGGCCTATTGTAGTACACAAAAGATCCATGGAACTCTATGGAAATACGATATCAGCATCTACGTATATAATATTATTTGGTGCCTTTCACTTTCTAATGAAACGCGATTGAATGAAGGATTTTCAAGACAGTCTTCAGACAACAATTTTCTATCTTCCGCAGGTCCAAGTGCTGAAATTCTTTTCTGTTCTAATATCTGGCTGCTGAGGGGGGTGTCATTAGGAAATTTGGGGGATAGCTTCCCCCAATGACATCCCACAGCACCATCCCTGATAACACGGATCTACAGAAGACATCAATACACAGACAGGTAAATGAAAGATAGTGGCTTCCAAAATGTGCATGTTCGCAGCACTTAGCGTCTAGTAGCCTGAATGTCAAACTGAACGGAGTTTCTTAATGCGTAAGCATATGAAACACTCATGTTAGGGGTCCTATCACACAATAAGAGCTAAGTATAACTGACTATTTTCGGTTATGTTTGTATCCCTACTAAGTAAAACAAAAGCAGTGGGATGAAGGAACAGTGAACAATTCATCATTTGATGCTATCATCGTTCTCTTACCTGATCTTACTTAATGCCAGGTATGCCTACCAGGCACACGGCTGATTTAATCGTAGATAGATATTGTTTGTTTTCTGCCAATGTGTCCTTACTATACTTAACAACCACGAGCTCAGAGTCATTCATAAACGGAGCTAAAATACAACAAGCCCCAACAAATAGCAAAACGAGATTGCCTTCCACAAAAATGCACAAAAAACAGAACTAAAATGAAGTAAGACATTAATTAAAGATGACAAACATTTGACAATTATCAGTGCTATGATACAAATGACAATTAACTAACTGACTACAGACAAAACATTACCTGCCAATTTTATCCGTCAAATCTTGCATTGCTCTCACTCTGAGGGCTTCGCCATGTCGAATAATTTGCGGTTTGACAACACTCTTAACTTCCTAATACATAGAAAAATGCAAACCATGAACACTAGTATCAAGACGTTTCTCTTTCAGCCCAACAACTAACGTGCGCTTAGAGTAATCTTTCGCGAAATTGCCCACAGGGAAGTGTGACGCCGACGCTGTCATGGGATGCTTAAAAAATTTTTGTAAGTCCCGCAGATGGGCCACTGGCAGTAGACATGGGATGCTGTCTATCAATGCAGTGTAGTAAGGTGATATAATCTGGTTCAAAACCCATAAGGAGCTCCTCAGACCACGTCAGTATAGGATACTTGCTACGGGATATTTCTTTGAACGTTGACTTCAACCCAAACAAGGAATGCCTCATTTCAAAGACGTACAATAACGACCTACCGATATCTTGCTAATCTCCATGTTTACAATCATTACAGTGCAAGATAGGATTACATGTTCACACTAATGGCATAATCAGCAGGACAAAATGAGTTTAAAAAATCCTATACGCAAATCTCATCAAGCAAAAGGAGATACCTTTGAAACAGGTTATGTTCTGGGGAATAGTTCACAATTCCTTACCATGGATCCAAAAACACCTGATATTTACACTTCCTTCTCCGCAGTATTTTTAAGCAAGTCAAAGCAGAAGATGGATTAAACAAAAACTTCGCATAGTGACAACAAACACGCGCATTCTTCTTTTTTCTCTTTTTTCTTTTTCATCCTTGCGCCCAGGGGTCATCGCAGCAGATATGATTTCACTACTTTTGTCTCTCAAACAAGTCCTACTCCACCACACCCACCTCATTCATATCTTCTTTCATCACATTCACAAATCTTCATTTTAGGCCTGCTGCTCTACCTTCTTATATTTGTACCTTCATTCTTAACATCCTCTGCCCTACGTACGTACTTCCTCCTTACATGGCCATACAATCGTCTCATACAGTCTCCATTTCTTTGCTTTCTTTCTATACCTCTAAACACCCATTACCTCTCTGGTCTTATCACTTTTGACCCACTTCTTTCTCGTCATGCTAATTGAGAATCTCCACATTTTCATCTCTTCCACTTCTAGCTTCTTAGGCATAGCTGGTCGTATACAATGCTTGTTCATCATTCCTTTCACATTTGCAGACACATTTCAGTTGCAGACTATTTCTGTCACTTTTCTCCATCCATCCCATCCTGCTTGTATCCTTTTTGTCATTTTTGTCTCACTCCCACCTTTGAAGTCTACACTTCACGCTAGGCACTTAAGTCCCTTCCATTGTACACTTCTGCCATCCTAGTCGTTTTCATCTACAAAATACCTGAGCGTCTCTGTTATATGTTATGAAGCATCAAGTGACCAGCCGTTACATTTGACGAACCCTCCCATGCTATTAATATTATCAGTAATGATTAGGAATAATTGAATCTTAACCAACTTTGGCTTTTGTATACAAGGAAAACATGAGACTTTTAACGGCTGCAATTTTACATCCACTTCGAAAGAAAACAGAATCTGTTCTAACGAATTTTTGAGTTAAAGTGTTTTTATCATTGGACAGTGCTAGAAGCAAAGGCGCACAGGTACTTATAGTTAGAGACAACTGAAACCAAAAAGCTTTATTAAGAACTACTTGGTAATATAAGCAAGAGACAAGCATGACAAGTATTGATGAGTGGGAGATAGGGGAGGAACACATTAATAAGGGCATCAGATCATACTTTTTATATCTAAGTTAAATCCAAGGCGTCCTAACATAAACCTGTTGAAGTAATGATTAATACACAATCTGATTTAATTCTTTACAGTATTTCACTCCTGTGCTTACCACTTCAGGTCTCGGGAAGTAGGTCATAGGTCCCTCCAATTGCCATTCTTCACCAGCAATTCGTTTGATTTCTCCGTCGTTAAAATCAACCAATGCTCGCAGTCTAAGACCATGTTTTGGTGCAACAACAGGTAGCTTTTTGATCGCCTGAGACCAAGCTAGAAGTAAAGACCATTTTAGCAGACATAGTACCACTAAGACTCCTTGTTATAAGGATACAAACTTCTTAACAGCTACGAAATGGAAGCATCAATCTTATGGATAAAAGTTTGCATAAGAATGTTATTGTTTTTAGTTATCTGAATGCAGGTTACGACCTAATTCAGCTAAACTTTACCCTCAAATGCAAGCAAAATTTTCAAGCATTATTAGAAATACAGCTCACAGGGCCTTATCTATTTGCACAAGTCAGAAATCTGTGTTTCAGCTGATATTTTCTCATAATCCTGTCTAATTTTCTTACAATAAATATTAATAATAAACAATCAATGTGAAAATATATGCCCTAGGTATACAAACCAACAAAAACAATTTGCAATCATACAAGTTGGCAAACAGAATTTAATATATTTTAATGTCCTGAGCATTTGCACAAAGATACCATAATCATTACTCATTAAAACTTTAATCTTTGAAACACTACCCGGATGCTCAGGTCATTAATCAGTCTCAGTCTTACATCAGTTGACTTTGCTCCTGCTAATATAACAAACTGGGTAAATGAACATGTAGGTGCCATATATTTAACATTTTGATCAGCAAAACGTTTTCATAGGGTTTGCATATCAACAAGACTTATGTAAGGCAAAATGGTGCGCTGATAAAATCTCTTGACAGGCGGAATAAATTCACAAGCAGGTCTAAAATGTCAGTGATGAATTTACTTAATAGATATCTGTGTTTTGCTCTGTGTTACTTGCGTGGTTCCTGCAAATGCATCATAGCAACAGATATATTTGTAATAGTAATTCTAATCTTACAAAGTCAGCAAAACCAGCCAAACTAAAGTCCAAAGGAATGCAAAAACACAGTGCTGTTGCTCGAATTGATTCAATATTTTACAACTCTGCAATATACTACTCTTCACAACAGTATCTTTCCAGGTTGCTAGACCTTGTCTTCCAAAATGCTTCATCATCAGGTTAAGACTACTGACACATTAAATCCAACAAACAAACATTTAATCAGTGGGATACAGATATGCCCCAATTGTTTAAAGCAGCTAATAAAGACAGCTAATGAAGGCAGCTAATGAAATACAATAAACATCTGATGCACTGCACAAAATTTTTGTATCAATATCAACCAATTTAATGGCAGTATTATCTAGAAGCATTTTGTGGTTTATTCTTCCTTAATGTGTACCTTTTGTATGAGTCAAAAGTAAAATCAGTCATCATATCAAATATCAAAAACTGACAAAAGTTTCAATTATCTGAAATCAAAATGTAGAGATGATGAAGACAAGGAAAATACAATTTGATATCATACGTTCAGTATGCTTTGTCGCGTTAAAACAGAAAGCTAATCATTAAGATTCATCTCAACCTATCAACATAAATTAATTTTTATTATGAAACCTTATGAAACATACATTATAAGGGGTAAATTATCGATTGCCTTAAAGCGTATTAAACGAGAAGCAAGTACCTCCTTTGACACCTCCAATAAGGACTTCTCCTGGATACAAAGGAAACGGATCCTAAAAGGCAAAATATGTAAATTGTCTACCAAAAAAGCAAGGACAAAGTAAGGATCATACTGGTCAAAACTCATTAAAATTAACTTGGATCATCAAAAGTATAGCCTGACACCTAGAAGAGAAGTTCTTGGATTAACTGATTGATTGCATTCATCTCCTGATACATCAAACAAAGTATGGGAAGAGTTGTCATCTCTTACCAATTTCAGGTTCCAGGAATCATGAGCTGTAGTCACATTAAATATCATAGTCATCACACATCTACGGAAACAAACACTTTTCAACATTTTGTCAGAAAATGAGAAGCAGTGCACCATCCTGCATACTCAATTTTCAGCAGCCAGAAAAAGAACAAGACTTAAAAATGAAATGTTCTTTACTCAAAGTTTCATACCTCTTGGTCCACAGTTTAATGGAATTTCACTCAATGCTTATAACATGTAAATGTTAATCAAGCTGTAATTATTATTGATAGTGAACTTATTTCTAAGACAGCACTTACATACAAGTTCTGAACATTTATTAAAAGGACATCTCAACCACTCCCTTTTAGTTTCTGCTCTGGAAACTTTAGCCAGGCAAAGAATTCCGTTAAGCATTGGTCATGAAGTTTACATTGTTAATAGGCTGATGCATGAATGTTGCTGGTGCATGAGTAGCTAACCTTAACAGGGTTTGGGTAAAATTCTTAGGAATTTGTAATTATATAAAAAGTCAGTTAAACTGTAGTTTTGACAATGTACTTTTCCCACAATGTACATTTTTATTGTAAAATATTCTTGTTCTTCCAGTACATGCCACTTCAAAATAACTTAAAGCAGGGATAAAAAGTGACAGAACAGTATTCCGATAAAGATATACAAACATATACCTCAAAAAGAAAAAGAAAAATATTGGATGGATGGAAGTGTAATTGCATAAACACTTACAACACTGATAGATTTTTAAAATCTTAAAATAGGATAGATTTTAAAATAATATTGGCTGTAAAATGGGATAAAATAGTCAAATATGACATAAAAATATTAGCAGATCAAAGGAAATACTATCAGATCGCCTAACCAGTACACACTTAAAATTACTTGCATTGAATGAACAGAATTGTAATGTGTAACAGAATTGGAACTGTTGATGATGTGACAACTTCAAGAAATTTTGAATCAAACTATCAAGAGATCAAAATTTAAAAGAACATGTTTCCTTTTCTTCTCGATTACTTTGAACTATGTGCGTAGCTAACATACCTGGTAAAATCTGATTTCTTGTTGACCAAATTTAAGCTCACAAAGTCCTGATTCAGCAATTGGAAGTCTAAAGTAATCATAACCATACCATTAAAATTACAATTATCAATATTAAATGAAATATCCATTGGAGGACAACACATGACAGCATTAAAATCCAACTGGTTTTGTATAAAGATGATTCAGTGAAGAGTGATGGTACTATTGTAATCAGTCACATCTGCCTAGATGAGAAGCACGTGATTCCCATAAGTGACTTATCACAAGCACCACAAGACCAAATTCTCAACTGAGAATGCATGTGCATCTGAATTGTAATAATTAGTGCCACATGTCTTGTAACTGATAAAGTTGGCTTGTTGTGTCACATAAAAAATGTTTCCATACCCAATAATCTCATATCTTTATAAATCTACCACTCAGCATTGTATTAAAAGCTACTGCCATATTTTGTCTAGGGGGATGTACCTTGAGGTTCTGGAGTAAATTAAAAGAAGAGGTGTAACCTTAGCTGATCCAGATAAATCATGTAAGCTTCATTCAGTACCAACATCAAAATGCTGTCTCACTATATTTGTATCTGATGGTCAATCAAGATTTTGTTTCGAGACCTTGTTCTTTTACTTTGACATTTAAGTGAAATGTCTATTTCAACAGTCTATTTTTAGCACCACCTGGCCAAATTCCTTTATTTTGCTCTTGTGAGTTTCAAAATTTAACTGTGACTGCTTTCATAAAGCTAAATTCTCATTGGCACTCTCAGAAATAGTGACTTTGTTGCTTTCTTTATTGTCTTATTTGCAGTCAGTGAAATTAAAAAAGGATAACTATTAGTTAAAAACTTTACAATTCAGTGGTCAGTATCAATACAATTGGCCTGGAAGACTATCCAAGCCATGGATGTGAGATTATAAATCTTGCAGTGCAGTTGAAATTTCAGTCATTTTGTTGTTTTTCAGTTATGTCTTCAGCTACTTTAGCAAGTAAATTTAATACATGCATATTTGTCAAGGAAACATACTTCCACAAACATTTCAGAGTTGTCAAAAATACTACCTTTGATATAATTGTATAGTACTTTGTAGAGTATACATCAATACTATCTTAAGTTATGTCTGTCAACCAACGCAATAATCAGAAAACAATAGTTTGATAAGTTAAAGTGATATCTTATTCTCTCAGAATAACTGTAGTAGTTGTTATATCTCTTATTAGATTACATTTTCCACCTGCAATATCAGTTGCAACCATATTTATATAGAGAACTCACTAGAATACCTGTCTCCTGTCCAAAAGGCATGAGTTTGGACTTTGGTATTTGCCAGTGAAGTGTTACCGATTTAATTTTACTTGTTGTATCAGTCTAGATACAAATCAAATTGCAAGTAGATTATCTGGGGAACAGCAACCCTCATCAGAAGTACCCTATTAGTAAAGAGTTTGCTAGAGTACTAATTAATACAAAGATAGCCATGACAAATTAAAATTATAGAAATAACATTAGGTAATGACAACAAGTTAAAGTTAAGAAAGTAAAGTTAAGGATAGTTAATTGTGCATCTCATTTCCTCTTTCCTGTTGGAAATTCTCTTCTTCTAATAAGGCAGCATCACACGTTCAAACTTAAAAGCTCTTTGCAACTTACTAAACAACGATAAACAGTCAAGACCAAACCTCTAACTTGTTAATACGTTCTACATCTGATAAAAAGACATTGTAAAAACAAAGACATTGTTGATAATGCACACACAACAAAGGAAAAAAATTTAACACTTACTTTGCTGGATTGGCAATTACACAGTAATGACCAGGTGGTATTTTAATAAAAGACATTGGTCCTTCCTGAAGAGATTGATTGTCTTGTAAAACACATGTTTGTGGTCCAACTCTTAGATGTACAATGTTTGTGTTCTATTAAGGAACAAAAAAATATAATACATCCTAGAGAGTTCTTCATGCTTTCCTGAGCCTGATGGCCAACAGTGCCAAAACAATTCCTTTTTATTTGAGGAAGCATGCAAGGTGTTAGTCAGTCATATGATGTGGTAGCCTGCTGGTGCCAAGTACTTTGAACCTCAGTGTGCGGTTAAAGGCCTTTTCAGGAGCTCCAACTGTCACCAACACTAGCCAGGCTGTGTCTTGACCTCATCAGGAAGACCAAGCAGGCATTTGAGCTGGCAAGTTGGAGGACCACAGCCACAGACTTTGTTAAGATTACTTGGTCGTCACAATTACACCACTGGTTGTTGGCATGAACCAGAGCTGTATGTCCATCATTTCAAATCCCTTATATATATTTTTGTGGCAAGAGTACTCTAAATGCAGATTACTATTGTGTTGGTTTTTTAAAAATTGAAGACTGCATCTTCTTAAATGCTGTTAATGGGTAAACATAATACTGCAGTCTTGACCTTTATCTGATATTTCATCTTTATATACGAATATTATCTATTTTCAACATTGTTGTCAGTTAAAAAGCAGTGGTTTAAAAGCAATATGTCTTACATTGCATAAGAGTATGCAATAAAGCATCCTTTATGAATATTTTTACATACATAAATAAATCACATAATCATGGCATAATCATGAGGCCATGTAAGGCTGCTTCCAATTCAAAAAGTAATCTTTCCTGTATGGCTACAGGTAGGATTCTAAATTTCAACATTTTTGTACCTGTTCTGGTAACTAGCTCACTCTTCCTGTTCCTTTACCTATCATTGTCTTATCCGATAAAACTTCAGGTTATTCATGTATTCCAAAAATTACAAAGGTCCAAACAGATTTCATTTCCTGGCAAATGGAGTTCACGTAAAATACTGACATCAATTAACCACACTTACGTACATTTTACTACAGTCTTAGCAGTTTACAACACACAAATGCACCAGGTTAATTAAGTTTTTGTCAATGGTTCAGTTATGTCAGCCATGTTCCAAAACTTCTGCAATGATTCAGCATTGGATAGCTA
>JANTCA010006075.1:0-28409 GCA_024741275.1 Chironex yamaguchii
TGTCAGATATATGTAATACCTCAACAGACAGTGCTTTTTCATATATTTGTCAAGAGTGGGCATTACCACAATAGCTGCACTAAGTGGGAGTTACATATATAATATATATATATATTCATTTCATTTATTTTTTTTGTTGGGAAAAGGGTTAGGGAAACAGGCTGAGCTGTCATGTAAAAAACTAAATATAATAGGTCTTGTCTTGCTTTTGTCATGCCTCTGCTGTATAGCTTGAAAAAAATAATTGAGACCTTACACCCCTTAATGCAGTTCCTGGACTTTTATATGCTAGTAACTACAAGGCCTTCATCTGCAAGTACATATGAGGATCATTTAGGCAAGAAAAGCATGTATTACCATTACTCTTTTCCACAACATTTTTGAACCAATGTTTAACAAGAAAGGTAGTTAGCATTAACTTATAAGACAATTTGTAACTTTTAAAAGCTTGAGACAGCTATCTACCATTGTAAACTAAACATAGGATCAGGAGCGTTGATGTTAAGAATTGACTCAAATCAATCTCCATCCACAAGGTTGGAAAGGGTATCAATTCAGAAGACTACATATGGCCACGACATGAAGGCACTTTTCAAGCATTCACCCTAACTTAGTACTTAAGTCCTCGTGCTCGGTTCCGAGGACTTGGCTTAATCCTAAGAAAGATAAAAATGACTGTTATGGCAGTTCCCTAACTGAGTATGTCCTTATCAAATATCTAAGATATGCAATAGGGTTTAGCTAAACTAGCTGTATTATTGCTCTGCGGATCTCCCAAGACTTTGGGTCAACCACAAGCGACACAACATGTTCCGCACAATACACTTGACACAGGCATTCCGTGGTACCAAAATCCTCTGTTGCAAGTCATGTGATGATGATCTGAACAACATGAAATGCCGAAACGTTGGTTAGTCAATGTTGCTTTTTCGCTTTAAATTGTAGCCATCTCTAAATCAGTTTTCAGCTTGGAACATGAAAATCAGAAATAGTGTATACAAACCCCCACCACCACACACACACACACGCACACACCCAATTACATACCTAACGAGGCTTACGACCGCAATAAGGGGAGTCTGCGTCCTAGGGCAGTTTGCGGTTGGGGAACGGCACACAAAGACGAGACCAACGGCAACGACAAGCAATTGACAAAAGTTAAGAAAGTTGTTACTCACCAGAACAACATATCAAATACCGTGCATTATCAGTGAAGGAAGGCCTCCTTCACTGCAATATACCATTTTCGTGCTCTCCAAGCAACTTACACTTGCTGCAATTCAAATGTGTGGGACAAACATGGACGCCATTATAGCCTCGTTTGCAGGTATTTTCGAGGATCAAGAATGAATCCTCGTTGCCAATTCAATGCAACAAATTTCATCATCCTTTCAATCCATGCTGGCGGCCGCAGCGACCACTTGCATTTTGGTTGGAAGGAACTGTGTCAAGGAAGTTGTTTGGCATCGCCAAAGCATTCGATTTGCAGCAACCATGGACACTGCTACGACTGGAAAGGAAGTTCGTCAACTCTTCCTTGACTTTTTTACGAAGAAGAAAGAACATACGTTTGTACCTTCTTCGTCAACAATTCCACACGATGACCCTACTCTGCTGTTTGCAAATGCCGGTATGAACCAGGTAGATAGAAACAATTTGTTAATAAAAATACTTATCATTTTTGAAATAAAATGTCGCACAAGTAAGCGTGCACTTTACTTAAATAAGAACTTAATTATCGTGCGTGTTGCGACTGAAATAGGCAACAAGATTGCTCCCTCAAGCACCTGAACGGATAATCGTAAACTGAAACGTTGACCAAGGTGGAGACATAATAATAAAGTAGTGTGACATGTGCCGTCAGTAAATGGAACGTGGCATGTAATATATAAAACGTGTAATCGGACTACTATTGTTCCTGCGTGGCCACGTGTTACTAACAGAGCGTTTAATGGAACACCTAAACGCTTACACCTCCTCATGGTTGGGATCGGGAAACGGCTAGTGTTGACGGTAGATTGCCGATGCTCGCGTTTATCGCAGGGGTTCAACCTGGGCGAAGGGTTTCTACCTGAGCTAGTGTCGGCCGACGTAAGCCGGGCACTCCTGCTCGTAAGGAAGTGCAGCTGGGTTACGCTGAGCCCGGACACCTTATGGCGCTCTGCATTATGCTTCCACTGGGTACCGACTCAGTCCGGTATAAGACTTCCACCGTTAGCTAAAAGCACGGCCCCACAACATCAGCGCTTCCCCCCTTCGTCAGCAGTCGCAGCGACTCTCTCCGAAGCAGGGGCGGTCGGTCACTGGATTTCAGCACCTCTGAATGGTACTGGTTGCCGACTACACCTCCACGTCTATACCCAGTAACGGGGTCGACTTTGCGGCCGCTTTTGACTCCATCCATTGTGAGTCTCTGTGGGCAGCTCTCAGTAACATCGGCGTTCCCACAAAAATTGTAACCATACTGAAACTGCTTTATGAAGGGGGTACCACGGCAGTGCGTGTGTACGGTGAGAAGTCACGGCCCTTCAGTGTGGGCACGGGTGTCAAGCAGGGATGCATCATCTCTCCATGTTTGTTCAACGTACTTCTGGATTGGGTGCTTGTAAAAGCAATGATGGACAAGCAGGGTGTCTTAGTTGGTAGTGACATCAGGGTCACAGACCTCAGATACGCCGACGACCTTGTGTACCTTGGAGAAACAGAAGCGGATGTGCAGTCATTCATTGATAGTTTGAATGCTGCGGCGAGCAAGGTGGGATTAGTTATCAGCGCAAAGAAAATCAAATATGTCGCAACCTCTAACTGGAGCCTCCACCTGAATGGTGAGCATTTGGAACAGGTACAGCAGTTCACCTACCTGGGGTCTGTCTTCACCTGTGAAGCTTCGTCTTGCTCAGCTGAGATCGCTGCTTGTATCGGAAAAGCGAACTCTAGCTTTGGCCGACTGCATCCCAGCCTGTTTCCTCGCAAGGACATCTCAATAGCGACAAAAACGAGGGTGTTCAACAGTTCTGTGATGCCAGTTGTCCTATACGCTTCGGAATGCTGCTGATCTGAAAAACCTAGAGTGCTTTCATATGAAATGCTTGAGGTCCATGCTGGGCGTCAGTCTGCTAGATCGGTTAACGAATGAGACCATCCGACAGCGTTGTTGTAACCAACCGAAAGTAGAAACAATGATCCGGCAAGGCCGCCTACGTTGGTTTGGACACTGCTGCCGAATGCCGGCGTCCAGGCTTCCAAAACTGGTCCTCTGGAGTGCTCGCCCCGACGGTTGGAGAATGCCCCGATCTGCTTCAAAGCTGTCATGGCGAAAACATCTGGTAGAGGACTTTGCAACTGGTGGTCTGCTTCACACCCACAGACAAGACACCGTCGACATTGCGAGCAACATGGCACTGAACCGGCTACGATGGAGGGCCTTTGTCAGGGATTCGTGTGCTGCCAGCGACAACTGGGTCATCGGTTCAATGTGCTAAGTTCAAGTAAGTACGTTCAAGAAGGCCAAAGTCTGAAAGATATCGTTATGGGTTATTACTAACTCCAACTATTTCATGGAATCGCTATTGTTTATGAAAGTCCAAACACATAAAAACAGTAAAGTTTTATACATCATCTCGGACCAGCGGTATGTCCAGCCTTTCAATTACATATTAGGGTATCAAGACTGATTCCTCTGTTTTGCTCGCTTACTCAAGGTATAACAAATTTGCGACATTGTGCTAAAGACATACTTAAAAGCTTTTTTTGTCTGAAACTTCAGAGTATGAAAGCTTTAAAGTATGTTTTTAGCCCAATGTCACAAATTGTCAAGGCGATTTTCAAGTTTTGTACCACAAAAAGATTGTTCAAGTATAATTTTTCCTAGCACTAACCTTTAGAATCCAAGATTTGACAGATTGATTCGCTATACTTGACAGGGTTACTTTAATTTGATGGTTTAGTGCAGGGGTTAGGAAGTGCCTGATGTATGGGTGGATAGCTTGCCATGGAGTTGGATATCGACAACACAAGATGAGCCCATTTACACCCCCTCCCATATGCTTAGCAGATGCATTTCTGGAGTTTCCTCAAGTTTGCTAGCTCATTAGAAATTAGAAAATGCCGCCACTCTTGGTATCAAACCTTCCCACCTTAGGTGACCTTCCAGAGAACTAAAGTTTCCAATGGTACAGTCTTGGTTTACCCACCCTAAGGATCCATGCGGGGCGTAAGGAGAGGCAGTTAAAATGAGTTATGGTTGCAAGGTTACCTAGTAGATTGTTTTCCAATTATAAGCAGGTTGCATATTTTTTCCATTTTGTATACTGTTAATACTTAGCATCTGTTTGTCCTTTCATCTTTGTGTATTGGAGTCTGTCTACATTAAAACGAGCAAACCAATACTCTGTAGGCAGAAAGAGTACACTCTTCAAATGATGCTTGTTTCTTCATTTTCTATTTGTCTTTTCTTTTCTTGCTTATGATTGGCTAGTACATTTTTCTCATATATCTATTAAACTTACGAATTGGCAATTACTAACTAGCAGCAATGGACAATGGACGCGAGGAGCAAGGCAGGCTATCCCATGCCAGCACTCAAATTTCCCCTAGTTTGCTAACTAACAGCTGTAAACTGTAGGTTGCCATATATCTGTACTTTCCTTTCTGACAATACATATTCTAGAGTGTCCGACAGAGAAACACTTAAAGTATGTTTTAGTGCAATGCTGCAAATTTTCAAGTTTTGTACCACAAAAAGATTGATTAAGATTTTGTGCATTTCATGTAACAATTTGGAAATGAAAAATAGTTTGTGGCCATGAATCATACTTTACATTTTTGCATCTTATCTTATTATCCTCTTTATTTTTTTACAGTATAAACCCATTTTTCTGGGAACTGTTGATCCAAACAGTGACTTTGCAAAGTTGAAACGTGCAGTCAATAGTCAGAAATGTATTCGTGCTGGTGGAAAGCATAATGATTTGGATGATGTTGGAAAAGATGTTTACCATCATACATTTTTTGAAATGTTGGGAAATTGGTCATTTGGGGATTTCTTTAAGGTATTTCCTTATATGAAGAAGGGTTTTAAACAGATATGACATTAGTAAATACATCGCAATTAGGTGACTTCAGAGTAGTGAACTTATTAGCAATGATTGAAATAGCAAGTATATGACCAATGCAATGGAGAAAAACTAATTTTCTCCCTTTATTCTATCCTATATACCAACTCTCACCTTTATTCTTTCGAGCAGATGGTAATGGTACTGTATTTATGATGCTCTTCCTCTGTTTGTCATATTTGACATGATTATTTAAGATATTGTTTTGACCGTATCCGAAAAAATCAAGAGTCTAGTTTTTGTTAAGAGTTTAAATCATGGTAATCTTTTAAGGTAGCTTTACGAGACAAACATATCTATGTATGCTATGTGTGCTAACAAAGAAAAAACAGAAAAGGAGTAAAACTTTTGCCTTATAAGTTTGATGATGCAATATTTCCTGTATTTTGTTAATACTCTTAATCCTCGCTAGTAAAGTTATATTAGTGATGCTCTAATTAAGGACAATGTTATTGTGTTTTCGTGTAGAAAGATGCATGTTATTGGTCATGGGAACTGCTGACTGATGTGATGGGACTTGAAAAAGAACGCTTGTATGTAACTTATTTTGGAGGTACACCTGATGTTCCGCCCGATCTTGAATCAAGGGACATTTGGTTAAGTTTAGGGTATGTTCTGCTCAATATATTCTATGTTCATTGTGTAATTGCTTTTGCAGTTTTTGTCATTTTTTTATATTCATGCATTGGGATTGTCATTATTGTTCTCAATTTTTTGTGTCTTTCCTCTGGCAAAATGATTATCATTTGGTTATAAAGTAGACCTTATCCTGATAGCTACTCTTTTCTTTGTATTTCCTTTATTTTAAAGGATTCCTCCAGGTCGTGTTTTGCCATTTGGTATGAAAGACAATTTCTGGGAAATGGGAGATACAGGACCTTGTGGACCATGCACAGAAATTCACTATGACAGGATTGGAGATAGGGATGCAAGCCATCTTGTGAATATGGATGTGCCAGATGTTTTAGAAGTATGGAACTTGGTTTTCATCACTTTTAACAGGTAACTAATTTGCTGACGAACATCTTATCATGTCCTAAACTAAACAGCAGAAAACTTTCTTTACTATAGGTTCATAAAAAGCAGATCTAACTAATTTGGGGGCACATGTTTTTCATTTTTTTTAGAGAAGCTGGAGGACAACTGAAGCCACTGCCCAAGAAGCATGTTGACACAGGAATGGGCCTTGAAAGGATAGTGTCTGTAATTCAGAGAAAAATGTCAAATTATGATACCGATCTATTCACACCATATTTTGATGCAATCCAAAAGGTATTTTATACCACTTTTTTGTCTATCATGCTTCTATATTGCAGAGTGGACATAGAGTAATAATGGCATTAAGATTCATTTGTGCTTGCGTGGTTGTCCTATCAGGCTTTCATGGGAAAGATGCAGGGTCACACTTGCATGCCATGTCACATGCCTGCTGTATCCCATGATATCAAACACCTTGATTTATTTAAAATAGAAGTTGTCACTATGTGCCATCACACTCCAACATACCACACATTTAGTAGGCTTCAGGTGTGCAATAGTTAGTACTCCTGCCATAACCTTCCCACGAAAGCCTATTATAGTGATAATTAGTTCTGTAATCACAGGTTTCTGTTGAAACATTGCATAATTGGAAAATAGCAGAAATTCTCTATGATTCAATAATCAGGAAGTAAAATATTAAATGATGAGCTTCACTTGTAATTTATCAAATTTGTCATGACCAATAATGCACATCTTTTTGTAAATGTCAATGTGTTTTATATTTTGCTTTTTACGGTTAGATTACAGGGTCACGTGTCTACACAGGAAATGTGGGTGATGATGATGTTGATGGGATTGATATGGCCTACAGAGTCCTAGCAGATCATATAAGAACCTTGACCATAGCTTTTTCTGATGGTGGAAGGCCTGAAAATACAGGAAGAGGGTGAGATTTTGTTACGTCATGTTGGACAAATAACATGTACTTATCACAATAATGATACTTGTTGTTTGGTCAATTAACCTTGCAAGGATTGGCTTGTAAGACTGTTGTCTTATCCACTATACCAGGGGAGGTTTTGATTTAGCATCTATCCATAAGGAAAGTAGAGATAAGAAGTTATCTGTTTACGTTGAAGTAAATACAGCCTTCACAGTTTAACCTAAGATTCAAGCTTAGGAACACGTGATTACCATAGTGTTGCAATCTTGCAAAATTTGTCAACTTTAAGAACCTTTTTATATTTGCAACTTAAGTTCCTTTCCTTGTTTAATTTCCAGTACATACAATTAATGAAAATGCAATTACAAAATAATGCAAGTTCACTGCAGCATTACAATAACATTAGGGGACTTAGATAAATTAACTGAACAATGGACATATGTTAGAATTACAGTGACAGGATACTTCTTAAAAACCACTCAGCAATAGTAATAATGGGAAAAAAATCAAAGAATTTGCAAATGTAATATTGTGTGATTTAGTTTTAAGACAATGCACAATTTCATTTATAGAAAAAAGCACAACCATTTTGAACTTGTTCTTTTAGTAGAAGCCATTCATGTTTCTATCACAAACAAACTTCTTTTCCATCCTAATCTGTATAACTATTTGAATTAGAGCTATTTGGTTGTATTACTGCACATACCACTGCACATATTGGTAGGTTTGAACTTTATCTGAAGTAAGATTGATGGAACAGTCCCATATTGATATTTTTGTGTTTTCCTCTTTAAATGATAAGTTATTCTTGTTACATGTTTACAAATGTAATAATGAGGGGATTGTATTGCATACCACTTAGCATATGTATGCATGTTAATTGCGTTTTGTATTTTCAATCCCTGATGACCATTGTTTGTGTCTTATTCAACAATGTATTGTATGTCCTATGTTGGTCTATTGATCAGTCTGTTTGCATTTTCCTAATTATTTTCATGTATTAAGTATTTTGAGTTGTCTTGCCTGTGTCTCATGACAGGTATGTTCTTAGAAGGATTCTTAGACGAGCAGTACGGTACTTTTCAGAGAAACTTAATGGCAAGCCTGGTACTCTTTCAATGCTGGTGGATGTTGCTGTAGAATCACTTGGTGAAGCTTTCCCAGAAGTTACCAGGGATCCTCAGATGGTAAGTCCTTGTTTTGCAGAACATCTGTGTATAGAGATTTTCTAAATTGCAATAATAATTGTTGTGATCTGGGAGATTATTGAGTGCAATATTTGACTGACCAAGTTAATGGTAGAAGATATATTTATTGCTCATTATATGCCCTTTATCTGTATTAAATTGGTCGAAATTCTTTTTAGGTCAAAGATATTATTGATGAAGAAGAGCAACAGTTCTTGAAAACATTATCAAGAGGAAGGAGGTTATTTAATCGAGCAGCTGACAAAGCTGTGGATGGTAGAATTCCAGGTAAATATGCATTATGAGTTAATAAGCTCTCGGTGTACTAGAATTCTAAGATATTTTGCTAAGGTCCATGTCATTATTCTACCTTTTAAGTTTACCTTTTTCTGCTGTGACCTTGCTATAAAACCATGCTCATGCCAAAGAAAAAAACATAGTTTGTGTCCCCCTTTTAAAATGCTGTGGTTAATATTTTGTACAGACTTGTTTATGGATTTTACTCAAATTACTATAGAAAGTAAAGGCTTATTACCATGCTTGCTTGTTCTACAAGAAACTGTTGCCCTGTGTTATGTTTAGGTGATCTTGCATGGCGACTTTATGACACATATGGATTCCCAATTGACTTGACACAACTTATGGCAGAAGAAAGGAAGTTCCAAGTTGACATGGAAGGTTATGAAAAAGCAAAGTCTCGAGCTCAGGCAAGTATCTTTACTACTTTTATGTCAGGTTTTTTGCTTTACATAGCTTTACATAGAGTGGAATTTTAAAGTAAAATGAGTGTTCTTGACAAACGCTTTGCATAGCATTGTCCTTATACAACTTTAACATGGAAAAGTAAAATGCATGTTTTAGATATCCCTAACATTTTTGTAGTACCCCCCTCGTTATTTGTTATGCAACGTAAAAACACTATTTGATTGTCATGTATTTTGCAGGAAATCGCAAGAAATAAAGGACCTGGAGAAGAAGATCAAATCACTCTTGATGTTCATGCCATAGATGAACTGAAAAGCAAAAACTTTCCACCAACTAATGAAAAACCAAAGTATGATTATGTATCAGATGAGCATGGAAAGTATGGTATGAAGTATGTTTTATTTAGTAATGCCTGTGAAACAAGATTTTTACTTGTATTAAGCCAGTTTACTTGGTAGCAAAGTTTAAGTACCAAATTATTAGCTGCTTTCTTTAATGTCAACATTTTAGGTAAGTCTTCTATCTACATCTTTTTGCTTGTTTTATTATATGATTAAAAGATGAATCGATACCCTAAGGCTGTGCATTGATACAATGTTAATGTAATACTGTCAGAAACTTGGGCTTTCAGCAGGGACACCTTAGGCTGGTACCAAGGTCATGGCTGTGCCTCCACAGGGCTGTTGTCATAAACCCAGCAACACATTCAGCATCTGCCCATGACTTGTGGACTGGTACTCTGTGACTGCAGGTATCCCAGGGAAGGTCATGGTAACACGTACAATGAATGTTGCTAACCCACACAGTGGATTTTTTATTAGCCCATGATGCCACATTAACCTTGTCAAGGATACACATTTTTATAAATGTCTTTCATTTTGAAACTAGAGTGACATATTTTCTTATCATGTCTTCTCTTTTAGCATTTGCTCCAGTCATTTCAACTGTTGTGGCATTACGGTTTAATAAAAAATTTGTCAATGAAGTCTCTGGTGGCAACAAGTGTGGAGTCCTTCTAGACAAGAGTCCATTCTATGCAGAACAAGGAGGGCAGCTTTATGATATGGGATATATGAATAAGGAAGGGGATGAGGTATGTAATAACAAAGATGTGGAAATGTGATCTCACCTTCTTGCACATAAATTGTACATAGAGGTGAGGGTTGCATAATATTCTCGAGAATAATGGAAATCACTGTGTGCAATGCAGTTGCAATAATAATATGTTCATTTAGTGCCATGTTTCTGCTTTTAATTGGCTTGACTGATCATTTACATTTTGGTCACCAATGAATGTTTCAGCATACTAAGAGCACCAAAATAGTATATTTATACATCACTTACTCTGTTACATGTTTATCGAAAGTTCATACGGTATATGATTTTTTAGCATGGATACATTTGTTATACATTTGTCACAACATGAATTGCACTGGAAGTCTACCAGTATTATTCAAATGGAGGATTGTGTTAGTGATATTAGATGCTGGATGCTCACTGATCATCTCGTGAGTAGTAACGGTAAGACAGAAATAATGTTAGTGGTTACTCCACAGCAGCTGACAAAGATAAATCTTAGTGGTTCAAAGTTGGAGGTGAGAACATTGTACCTGTGTCTGCTGTTAAAACCTTAGGTGTGAACCAAGGTAATCATCTAAGTAAACATGTTTAATCATTATGTTCAGTCTTTTTATCAGCTTTGTAGATTGCATAGAATTCATAAGTTTCTCGCCCCAGAAGCTGCTCAGACACTTCTGTGTGCCTTCATTCAAGTAGGTTAGATTATTGCAACTCTCTATTCTATGACATGCCATGATACCTTTAAGATAGATTACAATGGTTTCAGAATGCTGCTACATGTGTGGTCAAGCTGGTTCCTAAATTTGATCATATTTCACCTGTTATGATTGATTTACACTGTTTGCCTGTGAAATGTCAAATGATGTACAAAACTCTTTTGCTGGCATTTAAGTGTTTGACAGGAGAGGCACTAACCAATTTGCAAAAAATGATTAGATAGCACATGAGGACACTGAGATCTAGTAGTGCATTGCTTTTAGATGTTCCTTGGTGTAAATGGAACACTCTTGGTGCTTGTTCTTTTAAATCTGCAGGACCAACCTTATGGAACGATTTGCCATTAGAAGTAAGCAAGGCAAAGGACAGAAATAAGTTTAAATCATTGCTTAAAACACATTTTTTAGATTGGCTTATAATTATTAACTTTTAAATTTTCTTACTTTCTTACAGACCTTAGAAAATTGTACTGTTGTTGAGGACTTAAATAAATAACTGTATAAACTATGTTTGACTGGTTTCTAAAAGACTCATAAAGTTTCCTGGAAGTGCACATAATACTCAAGTTGATTAAACATAATACTATGTAGATTAAAATTGCTAAACATTTTAAAAATATTTTGTGATCCTTGTGGTAACACAAGGTATCATAGTATACCATTTGGTAATGCATATGCTTCTTTAAGTAACTTTGAGTGAAATGTATCAATTGCATTGTTAGTATTTAGAAATATTATTTTCAAAGTTAGCATTATTTCCTATAGTTTACTGTCATTTGCATGTAGTAATAATTTTTTATTGCTGTCTAGGATGTTGAATTCTCCGTGACTGATGTTCAGGTGCATGGTGGCTATGTCCTTCATATTGGTAATATTGAAGGAAACATTAAAGTAGGAGACAAAGTTAAATGTTTGATAGATGAGGTAGGTGTCTCACATTTGCCAGTAATAGTATTCACTATGTATTGACTGCATGCCAGTGTATTTTGGTGGGTGTGGGGTAGTACTTAGTGTCACAGAGGTACCACAAACCTGAGCATTTGACTTTATGTTACTCAACCATGGACTACCAATCCTACTGCACAAATTGTACTATATTCTATGAGTGTCAAAATGTAGCTTTTTACAAAGGAGATATGGAATACCCAACTGTTTGAGGACCAAAGTGTAGTTCTATAGGTTCACCAGTGAAGACATTGCATTCAGTTGCCTTTTAATAAAGTGTTTCTACTATATAGGACTACTATGCTACAGATGAAATACATAAATTGTAACAGTACCACCCTTTCGAAGTAGTGAACGTTGTCCTTCAATGCCTGAAGAGACACAAGCAGCCATTACTTTAGATACTGCTAGAAACATTTGCAGTCAGAACATATTATCAATTTCCAGAAGCTGTTTTCTAGGTCAAACGTAGATTAACACAAAGATTTGATTGAAATTTTATGTAAAATGTGACCATGTTAAATTGGTTCACGTTTTTACTGTTGTCATTTAATTGCAAAAAATGCAATAACATGTATCCTTATTTTTGTAGCATCAGGTTTAATGGCTTTTTACATACATGTTATCTTATTTCTATCAGCCAAGACGTCGTAGTTTAATGAACAACCATACAGCAACTCATCTTTTGAATTTTGCTTTACGAAAAGTTCTTGGAGAAGCTGATCAACGTGGATCTTTAGTTGCACCAGATCGTTTGCGCTTTGATTTCACTGCAAAGGTTTGCGTTTTGGAATATTTATTATTTCATATAATTGTGACGAAGAAACAGAGATGTGACGTAAGACCTTGTATGTCCTTTATTACATGCATTATATACATTTAGAGAAAGCTTAGAAAACTTCAATTCCTCATAGTTAAACCAAGCTTTTGTTACCCGTGGTGGAAAATTTACATCATTATGATAGATATGGCCTGTTGAAACTTTAGTTTATTGTAAAGTTTTTGCGTCCATTTATCGTTTCCGCTAGGTAGCTAACTGCCATTAAAGACTTATGTTGCAACTAACAAGTGTGGAAATGTTAATACGGTTTGAGGGGAAATGCTGTAACCATTTAGACATGAATATCTATTAATGCTTTTTTAAGTCTTGACTGTGAAGTAAAAAGGTGATTAATGGCCTGTACATAAGGAAGTGGGTTCGCTGGTAGCAGTAACGTGTTGTTTTAGGTGTTGAAAATCTTCAGTGTGTCAGTGCTTATTATTTCGTACGCGGATAGCTTGTGCATGTGATCTTGTTACTTCATTGTCACTAGTGGTCAATACGTATTAGTAGAGTTTTTGACATTGAACTTGGTTATTGAAAGGAAAGTCACCAAAATGCTCCGATAAATTGGCCAGTATGTGTTCCACTGATGACACACAATCCAACTCTTACCTCCAAAATGGGGAGCTATGGTGCCTGAGGAACACTGAGGCAAGGAAATTCAGAGGGTAACAGGGTGGTAGACTGCTTCGTTTACGTATCTTAGTCACGAAGGGTATGTTGTTCATGAAATAAAAGGTATTTAGTGTTATATATTTTTATATAGAAACTATATGTTGGGACGTAGTAAACCTGTTTTCTAATAAAGACAGGACTGAATAAACTGAGCATTAATTATTTTAATGTGTAGATTTTTAATGTGTAGCTCATAAAATATAGGCCATGAAATATGACGTTATCTTCTATTTTATGTTTTCTTAGTGTGTTAAGATTCACATTTAGCTGTACCTAACAATTCAAATTATTTAAATCAGGGTGCTATGAAGACGGAGGAATTAAAAAATGCCGAAACTATAACACGCGAATTAGTGAAAAACAACGAGCCTGTGTATGCACAAGAAAGTAGTCTGGCTGTAGCCAAGGACATTCAAGGATTGAGGGCTATCTTTGAAGAGGTAAATCTTTTCATTAGATAATTAATGAAGTAAATTTATTGTTACAGTTTACACCAAGTGTATTACCATACTTAATCTATTGTTTGTTGTATCAGTACAAGCAGCAAAGGCACTGCAGTAATATACGACTATGTTCAGTATCGAGTCAGATGATCTTATACTTCGTATAAGGAGAATTTCAGGCCTTTTTGTTCCAATGATGTTACTCAATCCAACTCTTACATCGCTTTAGAGATGGTGAAATATAACTTCTGAGGAACATTAAGCTTGTAGTTCTCCCTATTTTGAAATACTTTTCTGCCGTTTAGAAGACAATGCTTAGATTGAAATTGTGTTGTAGAACTTAAGCGTTCAAATTTTGACTGTTGCCGTTTAATTGCTATTGAAAGCCATGCCAGCTATCCTTTTTTGCTAGTAACGTGTTTACTTACTTGCGTCATATCTTCACACGCATCCCATCTTATCTGACCAAGACGGTAGAGACATTTAGAGAAGTTAGGATGCTCATTAGATTCACAAACGAATTTGTCATTAATGCTTTCATTTTTCCCACTAATAAGATGAGAACTACTATTTTACTGAATAAAGTAACAAAAATAACAAAATAACATGGGTACCGGTAGCTAACAGCAGCTGGCGTTAATCTATGCATTTTTTGTCTTTTAAAAACTCAATAGGTGTATCCAGACCCCGTCCGAGTCGTTACTGTTGGACTGAATTTGAATCAGTTAAAGGAAGATCCTCAGGCGGGATACAAAACTTCAATTGAATTTTGTGGGGGCACGTAAGTATATTCACTGGATGTCGTTCAGTAACATACAGTATTGCATTGGTTTGCCCAACAATTTAAGCCTCCGACTCAGTATACACGCTGTTGCTTGACTTCAAAGGACCTATAACCGTGTATTCGATTGGTGACTATTAAAGCGTTACCTAGCAACCTGCTTGATTGTTTGAAAAGTGATCACAGAATGCATGTTGTAAGTAACTGATGTTACATTTCACGCTGAAAGTCTTTCGTCACTAGTTACTTAGGTTGCATCCATCAAACGTTTACTTACAATTAATCTCATTTGGAAATTCTGGCTGAATTGTCACTTGACTGGAAATTGAGGCGGAGTTTTCACGGAACTGCAAATTTTGTTCGGATATTGCGATAAAATGAAATTGCTTTTTAAATTTTTTGGTAACTTATTGCCAAAAGTCGATGTAACTTTGTACTGACAAGGCAGCAAATGTAAACAATGTAAAATTGTGAATCTGTTTACTTCACAAGTGTTGTGTTTGACCGTAAAAAATCAATAACGTCTTTATTGTTTGTAAATAGTCATTTACAGAGGACTGGTCACATGGAGGATTTTACAATTGTATCCGAAGAGGCCATTTCAAAGGGAATTAGAAGAATAGTTGCTGTTACAGGTCATGATGCCGACAAGGTTTGTTATTACTAACCTGCTAGTGTTATTAGAAAGAAACAAATGACGTCATGGATGTCATTAGCCCTTACTTTATACAATCACTAGACAATGCTAAGTCCTCTGCTTACTTAGAAGATCTTTTGATTTGATCCTTGAATTTTTTAATGTTGTTAAAACAGTAATTTCCAAGGCTAAAGCCGCGCTTACACGTCAAACTTTGTCGAATCGAGAGCCTTCTGACTCGGTCAAATTTTATGGCATTCGATAATAGTCATGCTAGATTCCTCATCGTTTATAACAAAATGGAGGAGCAAGTTGCTTCAGTGGCAATTATTGCTTTGCTTTAAAAAACCGAAAATGTGAACGAAAAAAACGCACGAATGGGACAAAGGAATGGCTGCTGCAGCATTCGTGCATATGGAGCTTATGCTGCTCTTTTAGAAAAACTGTAAAATATGCCATAAACTTTCTCTTTTGGCACTCAGCGATAAAAAGTTCCGTCTCTTAATTTTTCTTAAATGTTGGTGGCTCTGATGCCATTTTTATGTATTCTTTATACTTTTTTCGAGAATGATTGCGCAGCAATCAGAAAACGGAATTTTGCACGACACAATGCGTAGACGAGAAGAGTTTCGTACAATTGCCATACAACTTTGTTGCTCAATTATTTAAAAGTCGAATTCAACATTTTGACGTTGCCAAAGTTTGATTTCGACATTTACACGGTCAAGCTTTGTCGAATTCGATAAAATTTGGCTGTGTAAGAGCGGCTTAAGATGATAAAACCCCACCGGGATGTGGGAGCGACTAGTGCATGAGAAGTTGCAACTGATCAGATAGATAACCAAGGGGTCAAAACAATGAAAATTGTTATTGCCAAGGCTAGAAAAAAAAGGGAAACCACAAAAAATTCGGAACAAGGGATTATCTTTATTCCTACCGAATAAAAATGAAAGGAGTAACTCCCTGACCTACAGATTGCAGAGTATGGCAAGTGCACACCTGACAATGGGTTTGGCGATTTGGGTGTGGGCGTAGCATGGGGGTAGCCTATTGTGTAAGGAAAATTAAGAGTTTTGAAGTGCACACTTATACCATTGTACACATTAACACACTTGAAATTTTGCCCTTGCACACCCGAGATCTCGTTGGAAATGGGCATAGTCTGCATTGACTTTTCCTTCTTACAGGCACTGAAACGTGCAGAAACACTTCATCTGGAAATGGAAGAACTAAAAAGCCAAATAGAGGTGCAGAGAAATAATGACAAATTAAGTATCAAGGAAATGACCCAAAAGATCGTACGCATGACAGAGGTAAAATGTATATTTTTACTCGTCAAAACTTATCCTCGGTATTTGTTACTTAGAGAAATTTAGAGTGTGTTGTTTACTGTCGATCTTAAACATTTGACTGGTTTGTAATATTTGTAAACAACAACAAAGTTGTACTTTCTGGGAGAACAGCTTTCTGGGAGAACAATTTGATTCATCTGTGAATGTGTGTGTTACAAGACTTTAATGTTGTAATCTAATGCTGGATTAATATTATCAATTGTTAGTATTGTTAGCTGTCTAGTATCTACAGTGGACGTTTTTAGTAAATTTCATTAGAGTATCACTCTGTTCTTATATTTTCACGTCGGGCTTTCCCCACGGTACACAGGCGGGGGTTAATTCTGGGCTTTGATGGTGTCTCGTGTGTGAGGACTTTGCTGAGGCAATGGACATTTAAAATCGGATACCCTTCCTGACACTACCGATAGCTAGATTCTAACCCCGAACTTCGAGTTGAAAGTCGACGGCTCTCACCTCGACGCCACGGCTGCCCCTTGGTATATCGTACTCTTCTTTGTGATAAATTTAGCAGCAAGACAAAACAGAGTTTGAAATCACAACTTCAGCTGCTTTTATTCGTTTCGAACTGCTTGTTGTAGCCGTTGCTTTTAGCTCACTTCTGAGTTACCGCTGCCAAGTTTAAGAACCATTGTACACTATCAGTTCAGCTATCATACCTTCAGTTCTACCGCAGACTGTATTTAATGATACTTTACAATCAGCATAAAATTATTTTCTTGTGCGCTATCTTTCTAGAGACACTACGCCTACAGTATGATTACTTGTTTTGTTGCTCTTGCAGGATCTATCCACTGCCGTCACTCCTGCTTGGAGGAAAGATGTACTAAGGGAAGAACTTAAAACTCTGAAGAAGATCTTGGATGATGCTGATCGTGCTCAGAAAGCCAAACGGTTACAGCGGGTACGTGACGTAGCAGCTGTGTTAACTGTGCCATGTCTTATCTCCGTTGTTATGTTTTTATGTTGGTTTTTGTGTTTGTGTGGTCATTTTCCTGGTATCTTTTGTTAATTTATGATTGATGCATCCAGTTAACTTGGTCCTGAATCTTTCTTAACCTGTTGACCGTTTCTTTCTTTCTCTTTGTAACTACAGGCTCTCGAAAAGGCTGCTGCCCTTGGGCAAAATGCCGACTCGTTTGTCGTGGAGCGGTTTGAAGATGGATGCAATTCTAAGGTAAAAGCTACTGCACAGAAGAAAACTTGAGACCTTTTGGTTGCGAATTAAAGTAGACAGACTCGCCGAACTCCAATAGACTTTTTCTCATTGTACACTTAATGATTCCATACTCAATAGCGAAAAAAAGTAATTACCACCGGTTGAGTTCGTAGAAAAGTTTCAAGAAGCCCAATGTTTAACAGTTAACAACTATAGGATGATGATTTAATGATACTCAATAACGATATTGCAGAGATGACTAGTCAAGACATTAATCAGGAACAAGTACAGTTTTCGATTCTCAGTAATCAGGTGTCCAACAAGGAATTATTTTGAGTCGTCTTCTGCCAGCAGGACTTTGTGACTATGTTATTAGAATATCGTCGCTGTAAGAAATGCCTCGTTTGTATTAGCCGCCGCTCTTCATGACCTCGTTTATTGAGTGTTCGCGTTGACGCTTAGAATCCTATATTGATGGGAGTTTGTAATCGATTTATGTTTTCTTACATTCTTTTGCGTTTTACTTTTAAAGGCTTTGGACAGTGCTCTAAAACAGTTCAGAAATGGCGCTCCAGAGACTCCAGCAATGTTCTTCAGTGCAGACAACAACATAAACAAAATCTTGTGCCTATGCCAGGTTCCCAAGGTATAGTATCATGAACTTTTCATTATAGCTTAACTAATTTAAAACAATAAATCATAGTTTTTCGACTTGCTTCTCAATTCCCATATTTACTCGGTCGAAAATTCTCAAATCGATCGTTTCCGTCCCCAGTAGGTCGGGAAAGATACGCATGTACTTCTGTTGCGTCTCTTTTACATAAATGGGTGTAACTATCCCTATAACGAATCATATAATACATCTTTGTAGGTAACTCGTCACATTCCCTTAGTGAGACGCTTTCTAGTTCACATTTTGTGTCATTGTTATGCCCCCAAAAGGTTCCGCGTGCATTACAGTGATTATCCAATGTACTTTTTGTATTCTTATGCTTGATGTGATCGTCACAAAAGAGTATGTTGGTGGTCTTCAGCTAAACGAAGCCGTATTTGACTTGTTTCGCGTCACTAACGTATTTTTTCATCGTGGTCCGATGTGACGGGCTTCGATACCTCAGGTTGTTAGCAAAAGCCTCGCTCAGTGTCAGACGTGAACTTGAAAGAACGTTATTTGCATTTTGCATATCACTGACTGTGTTTTTACAACGGAATACCTTTGTAGGGTGTTGTTGACTCCCGCGGACTGAAAGCAGATGAATGGGTAAAGTCAGTATGTAAAGTCATTGGAGGAAAAGGGGGTGGAAAACCTGTCTCTGCGCAAGGATCAGGGGACAAAATGGAAGAAATGGGTAATGGCATCGAAGCGGCGAAAGAATTTGCTAAATTGAAACTATCATGATGAACAAAGTTGAATTGAATATGTTAGAATTCTTGACTCATGTCTGTGGCAAGACATAAGTGTATTACATCAAATGTGTAGTGCAAGGGAATTTCAAAAGTCGCCAAGAAAACATACATTACACTTCACGTTGTCGTTTGAGATGGGCACCAAATCTGAATTCGAGCTCGCTTTGTATTGGGTTCGGTGCTTTCCAAGGTAGTTAATTTCTTACTACAGTAGTAATTAATTGGCAAATGCAACGACGTTGGAACACGGCTCGTTTGAAAGGCAGTTTGTGAGATTACTATGCTAAGAATTGAAGAAGTTTGTAGTCGCAGTGCCCTGAATTAAATTAATTGGACTATTTACGCACTGTGTATGTCAACATGTTAGTTGTCAGCGAGGCAGTAGAATTGTATTCGCTTTTGACGTCTTGTAGAACTGCTATTCCTGCTACGAGAGATTGTGGTAGTTACGTTAATTCGTTTTTTTTTGAAATGTTTGTTTATTTTTGTCGCAATACCGTATCTTGTAACGACTGGAGCTTAAAACGCCTGAACGAGGGTGTGACTGTGACTGAACTTTTTAATCCTGAATCAGACATTTTTGTCTGCTTATTGAGACAGTGGCGGATTTAGGGGGGGGGGGGCAACTGGGGCAGTTGCACTCTCGCTGAGTTGAAACAGGTCTAACGCCATTTTTAGAAATTTTACACTCCTGTAATTGGATACCTGCAGTAGTGCACAGACTATTTTATTGCTTTGAAACTTTTGTTTAAGGTGAATAAATGACCTTTGTCAGTTGTTAAGTCTCCTGCCTGTTAACAATAAGTGCTTTGAAATCTTAACTACCGATTCTGTGAATGTACCGTCTTTTTTCTCTTGAATATGGACTTCTTGATTACAGTTACCTCCAAACAATTTCATCACTTGAGCTAAAGCTCGTGCATTCGCAAATTTCTAAAGCTTTTAAGAAGGTATCGTGGCAATTTGATCTGCTCAGAAAACGTCATGAATATGATGCAACTTGTACGATGTTTGTTATCACCTCTTCCTTTCTTGAATTGAATGTCCTTGAGGGTCAGTCTTTAAAAATCTATGCAAACTACTGCTGGTGTTGCCCAGGGCTTTGTCCTGACTCTCTACTCTCTCATCAATGATCTTCTCCGCCAAATAATCTGCCAGTCGGCTACCTGTATTAATCACGCCTCTGTACTCCTGCTTAGGTGGTCAGAAAGGAATTTCTGACAAGATTGATTTGACTGCTAACGTGAAGAATCACTTTCATATTCTTATTGAGTAAGGAAAATTGCTTGTGAACTTGGATGCTGCTGCCAAAACCAAGGAACTGCCTATTAATTACCATTCTTCTTTATACGCTGACGCCTGTTCCCATCCATCCTTTTAAGCCCAGTATTAATTACCAACTTTCATTTCAATGACAATCCTAATTCAACGTCTTCTCTTGTCTTAAAGTTTAAAACTATTAAGATGTCATTCCACCGTGTGAGTCAGTGGCCCAGATGAAAACAAGCACCAAAAGGGCCAAATTGCCCCTACGACTAACATATCACCAACAAAAAATACTAACGATTTAGGGGGCTGCACTTCCATCGTTGTTGGCTAATCAAATAGAGCATCACTGTGCAATGAAAATTATAACACTGGCAGGGTTGTACAAAAAGGAGGGTGGAGGAATTCTGTGGTGGGTTTTGATTTGCTGTTAAGCTACTTCCAATATACGAGTAGTGCCTAAACAAACCTAAACCTCAGAACTACTTTTTTACGATACATATGCCATTTTAAGAAAGAAGACTTGTCCCATTTTGTTTAAGCAGTAGGCGGCTATGATCATGATTTTCTGAGACGGAAAACATTTGTAGAACATATTCCAGCGAAGGTTCCCCATCCGCTCTTTAGTGGCAGTACGAGTACCCCAACATTATGTTGATATTATACCTAATACATACAATCTAGAAGTGGTATGAATGAAAACACCATATCTGCATTTTTAGAACACCGTATTCCTTTAATCGATTGCAATAAATACTATATAAATTGACAACTGAATATACACGTGTGATATTCACACCAATCCAACATCGTTTAAGAACATCTTAAGATCTCATTTCAATCAATTTCATAAGCCACCTATGGGTACAGACGTTGTCACTAGTATATGAACACAGTTATATGACCCAATGAATTTCAACTAGCGGAACGTTGCGAAATGCAATACAATTCACATTAAAATCCTATCTATTTAGAATAGAACATAAGTATACTATCAGATGAAATGAATATTTGTAACAGTAAATACTGCGAATTCGCTTTACGATTGAAACAAAATTCAAGCCTAAATTGCAGAAAGCACTACATGAAATCAGGAATGTGAGCTTTCTCCCCCTACAAGCAAGCAATTCTTAATTTGATACTTCATGCGTACCTCTTTCAAAAATGTAATACTACTGAATGCCGCTTCTCAAAACTACATGGCCATTCAAGCCATTACCAAAATTCATGTTCCATTGACTACAAAGAATTTAAATGAAACTTGATAAATAGAACCAAATTTAATTTTTCTAATGTGGATAGAGGTGAATATGGTAATTGCCATCAACTTTTCTGTTTTAGATACTAATTCCAGATGAAAATTAGATGAATTCCCATGGACCGCCATGTGCTCGTTTAAGTCAAGCACATCGATTAATTGAATGAAATGATTGCCTGACCAATTGATTGTTTACCTGATTGATTGATCTATCGATTTGTTGTCTAACTTGTTGAGACACAAACGTACACAAGCTACAACAATTCTGTGTTCAGACTCAATGGTCTTTGATTAAATTAAGCAATGCAAACCTCGTCAATACTCTTGACATACCAACAAATTAAGATTAACCATGCTTGCAATTACAGTGTTGTCGGATAATATTTTAAGCGGCATAACAGGACGAAATTTGCTCTTAAAATCCTCACATATATCTGCATGGCAAGGTCATACACCAAAGGCAAATCAACCATCCACCGCACGTAATTTTCAACCATTGCAACTAGCGCTAGTGGTACGTTGATCAAGCACACTCAGGACAAGGGTACAAATCCACAATGTTATAATGTTCGTTTCAAACTGCCCTAATTTCCCTATGATCTACCCATCCTTCGTTCCAGCGACAGAAATGACTAAGAACTTCTGGGTCGAAAATTCGCAGATTGAACGTTTTCTCAACAAGGGCACTAAAATTACAAAATTTATCATTTGTTTATACAATACCCTGTGAGCATTGTTTCGATTTCTTCTTGTGAAATGGTAATAAAAAATGAATTCAGAAGCCGTGATCGAAGACGAACATTGTTTCAATCTGTGTTGTACTATAACCAAAATAAACGACAAATATATCCTATCCACAAAAAGAGAAATATCCTATCCACAACAAGAGAAACATTCTATGCGCAAAAATAGAAAGATATCCTATCCACAAAAAGAGAAACATATCCTATCCACAAAAAGAGAAACATCCTATCCACAAAAAGAGAAACATATCCTATCAACAAAAAGAGAAACATACCTATCCGGAAAAAGAGAAACATATCCTATCCACAACAAAGAGGAAGATATCCTATCCGCAAAATTTCCAATCAATTAGTCATTGGTATTAAACAGATATACATCACTTAGTAGCACTTAAAGGGCCACAGTTTCGTACACCTAAAATTGGACACCAATGAGACGTGCAAAAGATAAAATTTTATTGAGGTTAAAATATCTATATTAAACTCCCTGTCAAGGACACCGAGTACAAACAGAATTTCACTGTCCACTATATAATGCCATATACTGTATCTTTACATTATTTTTCTAAACAACCGGCACAACTAAATTGAGTTGTTTAGGTTATACATTTTGTTGTAATAAAGCAAATAAAAAAAACAGAGAGAAATGTTGAAATGTGTTTGAATATTGTAAATGAATGATTATTGGACAGATTGAAAGGGATTTAGATTACTGTGCCTTAACATGGTACTGGAAACAACGCTGTTGTAAATATAAACTACGTGTTCCCTCCCACGTGACCGAAATTTTTGAATTATTCGTCCACTTTCAGAATATACTGATCAAGATTCAACAAAACGAAACGGCAAGGCAGCAGACGTGGTTCGAAACAACTGGAAAACTGTCGTTGTGACAAATCCACGTGGAGAGAAAATCTTATCAAATTCTGAAATTGATTTGCGGCCTTCATGTAGGGATGAACTAGAACCCTTGATACTGCAGCATACTTTAACGCCAGCGTCAACAGTCGCTGCAAGACGCCATCATTGTCATTCACCTAGCCGTATTCCTTAGATGTTGTAAGCCAAGTCTCCAGTGCTCTTAGAACCACCTTTGTGTTGCATTTAACACCAAAAATGTCATGGCACCCATAGACAATGTTAGCGTCCAGACTGCTGCTTTTACAAAAGGGTTGCTCTCCCTTCCAGTGGCACCAACTGTATTCGTTCTTGCAATCGATAAGTCAGACGCATTTAGAAATGTGTTAGCGTCACCATACATTAAGTGCCCCAACATTCGTCGTTTTCGAAGAATACTGTCAGGTTTTTGAGACAATGAATTCTGCAACAATTCAAGATGGCGTGCAAGTGATGAGCTGTGAAATAGACAGCAGTAAATTTCTTTCAATTCCACAAATATTAATGGGAGGACTGAAGGGAATGCCAAATTAGGAGATTATAAAATAAAAAGAAATGTATAATTCGAAGACGAGGAAAATTACGATAGTGACATTGATGTTAAACTTTTCAATTAAGATGCACAACTTGATATTTCTTAAACAAAACCAAAGAAATCTTGTAATGGCCACAATTATCTAAAAACTATACATCAAATTACTTTAGACGGTGCTGTAGTGGTGTTTCAACAAAAATTATATATTTCAAAATTGCTATATATATCATAGATTAGAAATACATTACCTCTGTTTCAGGAATTTCAACACCTCCCGTTGCAAAGATTTTGGTGGATGTAGATGGTACAGTTCATTGGCTGATTCAATTAACTCCTCCAGGTCATGCTTTGTTACTCGTGGAGGAAGCTTGCACAGGAGATGATGAACTGCACTCATATCACAGTCCGTGGCCAATACCTCTTCTCTGTAGAACTTGACAAGCTGAAAATAATTCAATGGAATTCTTCACAAACAAGCAAGGAAACGTACATGAACCTAAAATGATAGAATCTTCCTTCATTGTTGATATGGAGCTTTGAGAGATGTAAATCTCAGCATCTCCAGCTCCACATCTTGAAGAGCTTTGGTATGCACAAGGTGCACATCTTGAAGAGGTATCGTATGCACATGATGTACATGATGCACATCTTGAAGAGGTATCGTATGCACATGATGTACATCTTGAAGAGGTATTGCATGCAAATGATGCACATGATGCACATCTTGAAGAGGTATCGATCTTAAAAGTTACAATCATCATCAAAATCACTCTGCATCTTATTAGAAATGTATTGATACTTACTGCTGCACCAATATACACTGGCATAGTAGGGCTTGTTGCAATGAAAAGATCAAAGAGGCGAACAATAACATCCAAATTTCCAAAGTTGTGTCCAAACCAAGTAATAAGCCAACTTAAGGCAAATACCTGGCCCACTTCCGACCTAAGGATCATATCAAAATAAAGTAAAAAATTCTTGTTTTATTACCCTTCACAGCACATGTAAGCATGCTTCAAAAACACGAGTATGAAACAAATGATGTGAAACTTGAAGCTTACTTGCAAAGACAGGAAATGAATCCAACGATTAAGTGCATATGTCAGACAAAAATTAACAAATGCATGTAGGATATGTATATATACATCTCGCAGGATGTACAAGCAGCCAAAAGCATGGGGAAATTCTCTACACATCTAATAAATATTTTCTTCTAAAGACATTTTCATCTGAACAGTCTTGTTGTGATACAAAATTTAAAAATTGCCTTGAAAATTTTCAAAATTTTGCTAAAAACATACTTAAAAGCTTATTTGTTCATCTACAACTAAGCTCTTCTATGTAATGATTTTTCAGTGGAAAAACCATTTGACTACTGATCCTAAAACTTGCTAAGTTGGGCAACGTTTCTATCTGCACGTAAACACAGATTTAAAAAGCTGTAGTGTTCTTTGCTGTCAATCCCAGAATTGCTTCCATAACCAGAAAGATCTTACTATCTGTTCGTCAGAACTGTGCACCTACCACACAAAAAAGCTTAGTTGTATATACACGAAAAAGGCTTTTACATGCTGTAGCAATTGATGAGCTAGGTAAAACATTATTTGCTAATGAATAGGAGACGCAGGCTGATAATCATCAGAGAAAGAGACATGATTATATTCAACAATTACCACTTTGTTCATTAGTAGTTAATGCTTTTACAACTTTTCACTTGTTTCTGTCTTTTTGTGATGCATTCTACTAAAATACAACCTAAACTTCTGTAACAATTTCTTATCAAATAATTTCTCTTAAGATGTCAATTTCATTTTGCTGGTGACATCATCTTGTTTGTGCAGACAGAGAAAGAGCTGGATAATCTGCTGAACAACCTGAACAGAGAAGGCAAGAAAGTAGGCATGAAGATAAATAGAAAGAAAACCAAGATCATGCAAAATAAGTGGCAATGATCATACCAAAGGAAGGCATCTTTATTGATGGAGAAGATCTGGAAGAGGTGGACCAGTACAAATACTTAGGAATTACTGCTAACACCAGGAAATGAGATTGGAAAAGAGATTGACCAAAGAATACTATAGGGATGGAAACGATTTGGCCAGTACAGCACCTTCCTAAAAGATAAGAGAATGCCCATGTGTCTAAAGAAGAAGATCATGGACATGGTCATATTACTGGCAATGACCTGTGGGGCTGAGACGTGGTCACTGACAAAACATCAGAAACACAAGCTTGCGGTAACCCATGATAATGATGAAGATATCAATTATTTTCTACAAAATGCTAGAATAATAGTTTATTAGTTGGAATAATAGTTTATTAGTTAGAATAATAGTTTATTAGTCAGAATAATAGTTTATTAGTTAGAATAATAGTTTAGTAGTTAGAATAATAGTTGACTAATTAGAACAATAGTTTATTGGTCAGAATAATAGTTTATTGGTTAGAATAATAGTTTAATAGTTAGAATAATTTTTAGTTAAAGTCATCACTTTCTCTGAAGATTATCACCCTGGCTCTTATATTCATTAGTAGCTTTTAAATATGTTTAAAAGCACATTTTTTAGGTGACATTTTATGTCCAATGCATTTGTACTGAGTATAACATTCCAGTAGACAGAAACAAATTAAGAAAAATTACTATTGCTTACACTTAAATAAATATCAATTTATCCAATAAAATAACTCGATAACCTTTATAATACAAGCTTTCTATTTAACATTTCTCACCTATCAAGAAACTGTTCAAGAACCTGATCAGTTTTTGCTAAAATTGGATGAATTAACGCCAACATCCGATTTGTTCGCTCCATGTTTTTGTCCATGAAATCCCTGAAAACAAAGGACAGCATAAGTTTTACTTATCCTTCAACGTATCTGAAACAACCAGTGAAGTAATAAAAACTGCCAATGCCTACAGTGCTTTTAGTTTGTGGCCCTCAGATAAAATTACAAATGAAAAAAAAACACAATGCAACCTACCTATATTACTTACTAGTCACTGTCCCTACAATAAACAACATAATTCTTGTGACCGCATATCTTCACAATAGAAGCTGTGACAATCATTAACAATGTAACTTCTACAAGCATATAAATAAAAGTTGATGGAATATAATTTCTCACAAAAACATACCGGAAAGTCAACAAAACCCTCTAACATTAACTATCAGGGTAATCAGGGCATGACAAATGAGAAGTAGTATGTTAAAATCCATAATTATTGTTAGCACTAAACCCAATTTAGCACCAAATCATAACTCATGATACCAAAATTAGTCAAAATAAAATGGTTAAATCCAAGAATATCTACTACATCATGCAACACACCTCTATTGCATGCAGATAGAAGTTAATACACTTGCATATTCCCAGCTCCCCCTAAATCACACAAACATCATTACGACACTACACAATTTTGTATTTTCAATTGGCCAACGTATTTAAATGACATGCATTTTTGGTATTATGAAAAAGAAGGATTGAGGAATTAATAAAGAACCTTTCTATTTAAACTATTACATACAGCAGTCTTAATTGTCCAGTAGGAGATGCAAAAATATAAAATAAAAAACTGCCAAGGTCACAAAACACGGCATAAAACATTAAACCTTAAGCAAAACAGTATTTTACCTTATGTGATGAAGGGATAACTGTTCAAGAATTGCTGTTGCTAAGTCTTCTCCAGTGATCAGCAATAAGGTTATAGCAATGTCATGATATCCCTAGGTGATAAAAAGCAAACTACATTGACTTGGGATTCAATGATGTGACTTACTTGAACTTAGAAACATTTTTTTAAGAATGCACTTTGAAACCTATGCAGGTCACTTTTACAATGCACTGTGTGCAATATCTCAAGCAAACACGTTTCATAGTAGATGTAAACTGTGGTTTGAAAAATCAAACAACTTCAAAATATTTTAAGTGCAGTTCTTTAAATCACATTTACAATTGTGTTCTCCACAGCCAACAATGGTTCCTTTAAGTTATAGATAACTGATTGACAGCTTCTGGTGGGAAAGTTTATGCAACAAAGGTAATTATTATCATCAGAATTACATTAATTTTTCCTGTTTACATGGACATGGATGGGTTTGATTATTCATTACTCAATTCAATACTCCTTTCATATCGATTTTACATTTTTTCAGATCCTTGCTTATTCCTTTACTTTATATCTTTCTTAGTCATTGTCCAGCAAACTTCAAGACTAACGTAACCACAAGATACTACAAAGTTCTAACCTGATAGTAATGTAGGTCAGGATTCCTGCATAAGACTCTCATTATAATACTTGTTAACTGTTTCTGCAGCATCTTCCTACGCACAGCTCTTATACCTACAAATAAAGACAACTATCACCAATCTGGTACTTACGCAATTAAAAAGTTCTTAAAGCAAACAAGGGAACTGGTAAGGATTAGATATGGATTGATTACTTTAACAATCAGTTGCAAGAACCTGCCCAATAAATGCAAATGTGGACAAAGAACATTAAAGTGACTTTAATGTCAATGATGATGATGATGATGATGATGATGATGATGATGATGATGATGATTATGACTATGATGAGAATGACGACGACGATGACGATGATGATGATCAAGACAACATGATACCAAAAATGATGATGATGATGATGATGATGATGATGATGATGATGGTGGTGGTGGTGGTGGTGATGATGATGATCAACACGACATGATACCAAAAATGATGATGGTCAAGACAACATGATACCAAAAATTATTATTAT
>JANTCA010006086.1:0-13128 GCA_024741275.1 Chironex yamaguchii
GTCGATCCAGGAAGTGGTGTGTTGTGGAGACGACACACAGATCAGCTACGTCCTACTGTGGTGGATCCTACTGTATCAGTTTCCCAAGAAATGGTACAGTTACCAGAACTAATTACTACTACAATGCTAAACAGTGAGGAAACATCACCAGTATCTAAACCTGTATTGACACCTGTTTTGAAGCCTAAACCTACAAAAGATGTCACACCTATTACATGCTATCCAAAACAGAAGAACATACATGCTCCTGTGAAGCTGAATTTGCAATGGAGAAATGACTTAAATTTAATTACAGTTTTCCTTCTTTTAGTTATTTACTGTTGCGGCATTGTGAAAAGGGCATAATGATCCCTATGTGGTAACGAGAACCAAAGGTTCTCAGTTGATGTTAGTTATAATGTACATAAATTGTTCATAAGATTGTTGCTATTCTAGTTAAATACTGTAACTATTCAATCGTTGAAGGATATGTTCTGTTCAAATTCTTTTTACAAAAAGACCCCCAACAAAGCATCAGCAACAACAACAACCAACTCCATTGTCCAATTTTCAAGGACTTCACTAACTGATTCAACATTACCTGGTATATTATTATACAATCTTATTCTCTTAATGGAGGCGAGGAAATGTTATATAGATGTTATATCATAATTTATTACTGACTGTTGTAATCCGATTTTTGTTCCGCTCAGTGTTTTAATCTTCTCCTTTGTCATGTAATTTTCGGATCTTCTCAGTTGAAATGCCGTTTTGGTTTACACGTGTTGTGTGTTGTCTTGTCTTGTCTATTACTTACTACATATACAACAGTGTGAATTTTGTATGTTGTAAAATTTAACCTCTCAAATTCTTGTGTGATGATCATCTTGGAAAAATAGATGACAAAGATAGAAATGTTCAGAAACAAACGTTTTTTCAAGTTGCCAAAAGGATAACATAAAAATTGACTCTATGAATACAATCTTAGAAATATGCAGATGGAAATCATCACTAGCATGATCCTGAAGGGGATACAAAAGGATCCTATAGAATGAGAGACATCACCTAACTTATTGTATGTTAAGATATAACAAGATCTTGTAGGATCTTCCATGAACCTCACCTATAGGATCCTGAAATTGATTTGTTAGGATCTTGTATAACTATAACATACATTGATGTGATCAAACAGGATCCTGGTAGGAACCTGAGAGGGTCCTGTCTATGATCTTATTCTAGTAAGATCCTGTCTTAACCTTTAGGATCCTATAATAATTTTCACCAAGGAAATTTAATATTGCATTAGTCATATTTATATAGTTCCAGGACATTCCATTTCTGTGAATTATTTAGCAGAAATAAAAGCAGTTAATTAGCAGAGTACAGATGTAAAGGATCACAAACGGGACTAGATTATTATAGTAAAGATATATATGTATTGAAAAACTTTTAAAACTTGTAAAAATTTAGTATCAGTCAGCCCAAAAATTAAAGCAACTGGCTGCACGAAATATTAATAAATTACAGTTAAGAGGGCAATTTCAAATCAATTTATTATTTTTTTGATGTTTGTGAAGACAAAATCTAAATAAACGTCAAGGATTTCAATTTGTCCGAGACCCAAACTATGTACAAAGAAGCTGTGTGCTATTATCTAAACTTAATTTCTTATAGAGTAAGAAGTATGATAATAAGTATGGTCATCATCAGACAATTAACAATTCATTAAAAATGCATGTTTTTGATCGTGATTTCTTTTTTTGACTTTGTTGAGGAAGTGCTTTAAAGGAATATTGGAGAGGGTGGATGTCTCTCTTTGTATCTTCCACTGTTAGCACTCTAATCTGTCTGTGCCGCCTCAGTTGGAAGAAATTGTTTTTATGTCTCTTCTTTTTTATCTTGGTAGGTATCAATTCCATGTTGTTGTTGAAAATGGATTAATTTACCTTTGTTTAGCAGATGAGTCAATGGGCAAAAGGATCCCATATGCATTTCTTGCTGAGGTATGTGCAGTTTTTGAAAGATGCAATTAATGTGATCATTATATTTTGTTAAAAGTCATCAAGACAGGCAGTGTTGCATAACTTACATACCAGTCTAGTACAACTACTAACAATTTTTACATTGACATAGACAGCAACAAGTAAATAAATCATTGGAGGCAAATTTATTCGAGTGCTTTTTTATTTGTCATTTGGTAGGTTAAAAGAAGATTTACTCAAGGTTCCCTTTTATCCCGTGCAATGGTGTGTAATGCATATGAACTTCAACGAGATTTTGGACAAGTTTTAAGTTCACAGATGGTAAGTACAAATGGTAATTGTTCTAAAATGAATGCTTTTCGTGACTACAATTGTTCCTGCATGTCTACACCTTTTTCTGCCTCGGTCTTTTACCTTTTTGCGTATTCTTGGATTGCTTTTTTATTAATGGATGTTCTGGGTGATGAGGGTATCCCTGATGACACTGCTCCTGTACCAAAGCAAATTCATCTAGCTACTGTATAGTGTTTATAAATATTTGCACACAACATTTGCAGGGTAGATTAGGCCAGAAAAGCATTTAAAAGGATTCTTCATATATTCCTTTTGTACCCAAAAATTTGTATAAATGTATGCAAAACGTATTCATCCAAGCGATGTTCAACATATCAGCAATCCCACATGGAAACTTGTATCCAGTATTGATTATTTTTTGCATTCATTTAGACTATTCTTGTTAAGCATGCTTGTGTATTTACTAGTATATGATTCTGTATTTATGTTTTGTATATATAATTAGTGATTCATAACTATTTATTCAGGCAATATACAACAGAGGTGACTATTCAAGTAATGACAAAATTGATAGTTTAAGAAAAGAAGTTCAAGAGGTGAAAGGAATAATGACTACAAACGTAGGTAAGGGACAGTCTTGTTATCATAAGGAAGTGTAATTGTGATCAAATTATTATTTATTAACTATATTTATGTCAGATCAAAGGTTGGCCAAGCTGTATCTGGCCTAAAATTTCTAATAAATTGTGAAATAAAATATTAAATTTGACTGGCATTGCCCCCTTCATTTCATTTATTGCTCAATAATGACAATTCACATCCCATTTTCTGTTATTGTAAACATTGTGAAACGTTTCCTGCTTGGATTATCACAGTTTGGGACATGCTATTTGAAAGTGCTTGTAACACTCAATGCAAAACTCGTCAGTAAAGTTCTATCATTTTATAGCAGATAAAGGGGGCATGTTTGTGAATGTGGATTGTTAGCATTTGGATCTGAATACGTTGTATGTCGTAAGGAAATTTCCACCATTTGCACCTTGCACCTCATAAAACAAATCCACTTTTCAACAAGTTAACTCCTTCTCTTTTCACTTTTTTCTTACTTTTCACAGATCTGCTTTCCTTTCAAAACCCTGTTACTCCTGTATTATCACCAGTACCTTTCCAAGGCAGGAATGAAAACTATTACTACTGTGCAATTTTGCAACTGGCTTGTGTATATTTCCTTGTGTTAGCTTTACCTTATAAATTAATAGGATTTAGTAAGTGATTGTGTACAGACCTTTACGTGCCTAGTGGTGTACAGACCTTTACATGCCTAGTGGTTATCAGACACCATAAAATCAAAGTTTCATTTGACCCAATGTTATTGACATTCACATAAATGAGAACCTAGTGTAAAGTACATTACAGAATTCTACCATTTCTGTTTGATTACTTTGTGCGGTGGAGAATGTATCAGGTTTCCTGTTGTGAGACCTTATTAGCTTGAATGTCATGACAACGTAAGATACAACTAACGAGGACCACATTACCTGCATTTTTGTGTCTACTTGAGTAGACTACACGAGTCAGACACCAACTGAACAAGTGGACACTAGTTTGCATAATAATGTTTTAAGCCTGGTTTTTACCACTGAGCAGCTATTTTGGATACCAAGTGTGTGGCATTTGGGACTGTGTATGTACGTTGATAACTTTTCTTGCCTTTCTTTGATAGAGAAAGTCCTTGACAGGGGTGTTAAACTTGAAGTTCTGCTAGACAAGGCACAAGACCTACAAGATTCTGTAAGGCTTATTATAAATTTTGCTAGTTCTTGAGAGCCCTTGAATTTGGGAACTTTTACACATGTATTGCTTTGTATTTATTGGATTAACTGGTGTGGATTATCAGTATTCTTTTTCTTACATTTATGTGCATACATTTACTATACTGTGCTTCTGCATTAAATGTGGTAGACAAATCTAAGCAATATAAGCTTGGTTTATCCTGAAATATTTCTATGGGTTGCGAGCACCAAAGCAGAAACTGAACTAGTGCCAAAACATGGACTACTCAACTAACCTTTTGGCAAAAGAATCTCTTTTGTCGAAAGCAGAATTTATAGCCGATTTGATGAATAAAACAATGTACTAATATACAAGACCAGTACTTAATTACCCACAATAAGATGATAATGCAATAAACACAATATATGTTAATCACACTTGGATTCAAGGTTTGTATACAACAAGAAATGACATATCAGTTCTCTGTGTCTTGTTGGTTACAAAAACACTGCTTAGACAAACAAACTGGTATCAAACACTGCCAAGATAATGTTAGGCCTTAGATATATACAATGTACGGTAGAACAAACGAATATAATGCAAAATAACAGAAGGAATGCAATATATGGACAAGCAACTCTTACCCAGATCCTGCTCTGGGTTACAAGATAGACTGAACAGACAAACTGGAGGCCTTAAATACCAACTGGAAAACATATTCTAACATGTCTTTCCCATGGTAAATACAATAACCTCATTTACAGGCATGTAAATAGTAATGTCCTTAAGAAATGTACACAAAGCTATTGCATGTTAGCATATCACTAAAAGTAGAAATGAATATTTACTTATCTTAGGTGTTGTTGACCAGCCTATGTATATCACAACAGGAATGACCTAGACCTAGACAGAAAACAGTAGGGTCATGCCAAGACTAGGAACAGCTTACTGAAGTCGATACTGACAATTTTTGCATGATGTAAGAAAGTTGGATCACAAACCGTGTAGCAATCCATGCTGAAACAAGTGAATAACATTTGCAAAATTGAGTTGATGTTGTAAGTTTACATATTATATTACAAACTGTGTGACAATCAATAATGACACAGTCATGATATGACCACAACTTTGAGGAATTGGCAGCTTCCTCGCATGGCTGTGCTATCGCATGCCTTTGACATAGCCTTGACTGCTGTTGGTTTTCATACACAATAATTGTATGCTCTTTGAGTATTTGAGAATCTTGGTAGTTAGGAGATGGCAGGATTTAAAAATGGGAAAACTCAGCTTTGATATTGTTGTGTTCGTGTTTTTTGTGAAGACTTGATGACCAAGTTGTATTAAAGCTACATTGGCAAAATATGACAAACTAAGCTTTTGTTCTATTGGCTTGTTGTGTCTTGTTTTGTTTGGGTTTTTTGTACTCAGTCATTGTATTTGTACAGATTTATAGAGATTGCCAACATCAGATGCCCTGCAAATTCAATTTAGAGAAGCTCTTGGGTATGTTTCAGCATATCCTCATATATGTTGATATATACACAATAAGTGTTGCACGTTAGTTTGGACATTCACTGGAGAATGTTTCATCTTGGCAGAGGAGAACCAACTTGGCAACCTCTCTGTTCAAAAACTGTCATTCCAACTGTTGTATTGCATGATAAATGATTTTTAATGTGATTTGCATTATATTGTTTTTGTATTTCTCCTTTTACTTGCAGTCTAGAACATTCAAGAAGAGAACAGGTCAACTTCAACGTAAAATGTGGTGGCAAGATAAAAAGTTTTGTATAATTCTCATCCTGCTTGTGCTCCTCATTATTGGGGCTATAGTTATAACTGTCCTTGCAGTTGAAGGGGTGATATGAGGTAATATGCAGTTGAAGGGGTGATATGATGTAGTATGCAGTTGGAGGGGTGATATGATGTAGTATGCAGTTGAAGGGGTGATATGATGTAGTATGCAGTTGAAGGGGTGATATGATGTAGTATGCAGATGAAGGAATGATATAAAGTGGTATGCAGTTGAAGGGGTGATACAATGTAGTATGCAGTTGAAGTATTTTGTTGACATTGTTAGATAAGTCATTACCTTTCCTTTGGTGGCTTGGAGTTGTAAGCGCTCGTTCAATCTTTATGTTGGTCCCATACACGATAAGTCAGTTTTTTCAGCCAATTTGACTGGCTTAGGACCTAGTATCCAGTCTTGGGAGACAAGAAATGATCTGAACCAATAACGACTTAATGGGAGAGGGAAACACTTTCATTTTCTGTTGGGGGAAGGAGTGGTCAAATTCTTGGACAGGTTGTAGCTTTTAGGGGAGCAAGCTGGTGGTAATTTATTTCAAATTTTAGCAATTGTAGGTATAAAAGATAATACAGAGATGACAATTTAGAGAGGTAGAAACGTACAGTAGTTAACATTTCAGGAAAAGGCTTTGGTATTTTGGCGAAGTGATATTTTTTGTCGGCGGCGATTTCGCCATGAGACGTTCAATTGTGTGTCGTGGGAGTACGGAGTTGATAGTGTCGATGGTATAACTTACTGAGACAGTCAAGACTCACCACTGCTTGCATTTGAAAGCTGTATGTCCGAAATTCAGTGGTATTCCAAGATTTTTGGTCAAGTTTTAGGACATCTTGATACCGCAGGTGAAGTCTTCCAGTTCTAGAGCGGGTTGTTTTTTAGGTTTCAAAATACCATCTTTGGAATTTGTCCGTCGTTCACGCGGTTCATTTGTAAAAGCCACCGTAGGCCTCTCGACTTCAAGGTAGTGAATACTAAAGGCAAGCCTGTGCACTCCGAATAATGTACACAGAAGAGCTTGTGCAGCAGTCTCATGTATACTAAGTTTATCTCCACATGTTGGTTTGCGTATGAGGCCTATGTTTCGAACTCGTACCAGTGCGTACCAAGTACGTGAGCTTGATATAGTGACACCTTGTCTTCACTTTAAGCAATTCGTTTGTCCAAACCCATTCTGGTTTAAGTTTCAAGGGATCCGCCGTTGGATACGGTTGATCAGAGATGTTTGACACAGCTGCAGGAGGTGCCCCTGAGATGCTTAGTGATGGTTTATGGGAGACTTCTTGTATCAGTGTCACGCTTTTGGCTCAAGTGATTTTCAATCCAACCCTTAACAAGCGCCATCTAGAAAGCTAAGCAACGATATTGATTTTTATACTATAAACTGCATATTGTCTTTGTACAGTATATGTACCATTCTTATGCTGATGCTGCAATTGAACCTCATGAATGCAAACACAGAACAGCTGAAACTAGTCTGTAGAAAATTCTTGCATTCCATCAGAATGAGTTTTTGTACTTTAGCTGTGTAGACCCTTCTCGACAGATGCTTCTACCAATGATTTCTTTGTGCAGACAGTCCAGATTGAAAGTTGCAAAAATATTTATTATACCTGCACAATCTTTTTGTGGTACAAAACTTGAAAATCGTCTTGAAAATTTGCGATATTGCCCTGAAAACATTCTTAAAAACTGTTTTCGTCTTCTTTATGCTATGTATCTACACTTTCCTTTCTCAATATTCATACTTTGAATATCAGACGAAAAAAGCTTTAAACTTTTTTCAGCGCAATGTCGCAAATTTTCAAGGCGATATTGTAGTACAATTGGCGGGGGGGGGTATCATTCAAGGGATATTTTGCAATATAGAGGATTTGAAGGAAAGTTTTAACTCCCATTAAAATATAGTGGCATATGCAGGTATGTATTTTAGTGAAGCCACTATCAAGCAGACATATCCCTTTAATGGACATTTGATGTGGGATGGCGGTGTCCCTTGTTTGGGCTTTGTCCTGTAATGTTTTTTGGGTCAGCACTGGTACACACTGTCAAGGCTAGAGCTGACTTAGCAAGCCCTGAATGTGCTGATTATCATGAAATATTTGTACATTTTTCATAAACGTATTTCATAAATCTGAATATAAGTAAGAAAGAGTGTTTTGTGATTTTTGTAAAGGTTCATTTCGTATCTTAGAACAGCAAAAATATTTTTCAGTGTAAGACGTACTTGAGATGCATGGCTTTTAATTTTTTGAATGTGATATAACGTCATCCTCAGTGTATCAAATGCTTGTTATATCATGTAGATGGGTTACATGGATAGAGGAGATTCCGTGGAATTAAGCAAATTGTTAGGCAAGAAAGCGATATTTAAGGTTTTGATCTGATTGCAGTAAAACGATTCAAATTCAAAGGCAGAAAATGACGATGAAGACAATCCACAACGGCTACATCAGTACGTTTTTGCCAATTAATAGGAAGTGGAAACTGAAGCTCAAAAATGATAAAAATGGGAAGTGATCTATTTTAGTTGAAAGCAGAAGTGACCGACCACCAGCTTCAGTCTACAGAGAACAAGGGTACCGAGTATTAGTGCGATGAAATACAAAAGTGTTTTCGTCACTGCAGCAGTGCCGGCAGTCCTTAACATATTGATAACTCGGGCATTGTTGATTAGCAAAAGATTCACATTCTCTTAGCACTGAATGTAAATTCACAGTGTCCTGCAAGCAAGGGAAACGACTGACAACGTATCGCAGTAGTTAGCTTAACAGATGTGACTTAAAATCTGTTGTCTACGTTTTGTATCATTCTTCTTCCCGATTTGAATATGAGAAGAAATTTACCGTACATTTTGAGGAAAGAATTGCTCATCTTGTATAGCTTGCACACTTCTTCATTTGGGCAAGTAAAACACCTGTTTAACCCAGTAGGCAAGGTGCTGATATGCAATTGTAACGGACGAGTTCGAAGCTCAATTGGACAGTCATAACTTTACTTTTTACTTTTGCTAATATAGAACATAGGACACCTTATCTTCATCTATATGGAGCATATATGGGGCAGCTTTTCAACAAACCCCTCACATTTTGCTGTAGTGTACGGAGTTTTTCAAGGAGGTTGAGCGGTGACCAAAAAAGGCATTTAGTAGGTGCTAGTCGGGTTTTTGGGAGAGTCATAGTTGGTAGGTGAACTATTGTTGCATATATATGGGGAGACTGTTTGATTAGCTTTGTACGAAGATGATGATCATAAGTTTGAAAAGGAAATTAGTTGCAGAGGCAGTAAACTTGGTCAGGCTTCTTGCAATGCGATCTCTAATCTTTCCATGCAGTCGAAAGCCATTAATGTAGATTGGAATAATGAGAAGGTATGATCGTTGGTCATTCTTTCGGTGAAGTTTAAGGTTCAAAATCTTGTAAATGGTTGCCAAACCATTACAATACCACTTGCTAGATTATGACCCGTGTTAATGATAGCCATTGCCCTGCCCCGTTAACCCCTCCCCCCAACTCGAGCAACTGAATAAACCCCTCACTCCAGCAACTGAATGAACCCCTCATTTGAGCAACTAAATTAACTCCCCCATCCTACTGGAGCAATAAAATTAACACCCCCATCCCACTCGAGCAACTAATTAACCGTTGAAAAGCAAGCAGCCGGTTTCTGTCGTAAGATGATCTTCGAATTTGGAGGTGGGAACGCGTTTTAACGCGGATATGGTACGTGTAAGGCTATATTTTTCATGTAGTATATATGTACACCAAACTGTAATTTAAGGTGAGATGTCTATCATTGGTGTATTAGTTTTTGAATAGAAATCTCGTTTCTTTGTAAGCCTGATAATGTTGTTGGTCTTGACAGATACTATGCATGTTAAACGTATTTTGTTGGCCTTAACTGTTTGTTGTAAATATCTTGTTTAAAGAATTTTTAGGAGATTTTTCCATAAAGCAATTTCACTGTGATTAGAAATTGAATAACAATAAAAATTGGTAATTCTGGGTTACTTTGTGGTTTTTGACGTACTTGTCTAACACAAAATAGAAATGCCAATTTTTTAACAAACTCAAAGCTGCTTGTGACGGAGATAACTGTCTGTTAAGCTTTTAGTTATTCTGTTACTTGAGATTGGCCATATTTTATTTCTTTGATTTTGTGAAACTGAAAGGGGTGTTATTTAAAAAAAATATATTTAAATGTCTTTGTGGAATAGTATATGCCAAAGAGGTATTGCCAAAGGAAAAATGCTTGGAATTTCACATAATACGAATGCGTCGTACAATTACAGATTAGTAAACAGCAATCATGACTAAACATGAATATGTGTAGTACAGTCTCAGATCAGAAATTTAAACAGGGTAAGAAAATAACGATGTTGATGTCTAGTAGATTATGCTTGTTACCTACTAGTTAAAATACTAGATATTTTAATAGTTCAATACTTAATTTGTTCCATGGTTCTATGATTCAGTAGCTATTTACTGTCACATTATCGTATGGAAAGGTTATGAATCGTATAGTAAAGAGGAAGTCCAGCAATCAATGCCCTTCGCTTCAAATAAAAGCACCTTTTAGGGGCGCCCATGGGGGGAAGAGGCTAGGTGCTCCCTTTGTCCTCTTTATAGGGAGGGGGCAGGTGGAGCAAGACGTGCCTTTTGAGACGGGGCATTTTTGCAGATGACTCACACCTCGGTGGATCTCATTGTTTCTATTAGTTTTTTACTGTTTAAACAGATGCCAGGCAATTTGTTGGCAAAACATTCTGCTGTGGATTCATAATCAATGAAATAAAACGCTGCAATAATTTATCACTTAGCTATCGCACCAAGCCTCTTAACTGATGTGTGCTGATAGCGAATAACAGTTGTTTCGACGATAGACAGGAAAGCCTCGTTGGTGCTAAATGACGTCTGAAGATTCCTGCCACTAGAGTACAATACATTTGATTTTTCAACTTGCTAGCCTGTTGCATTTGTTAACGAATTATTATGCCACGCTTTGATCGTCCAGGAAACGACAGAAGAAAAACCAGATTAAAAAGGTATCTCACGAGCCAGGATAGACGAATATATTGAACCTCTTTCAAAAGACAACAAAAGCCGTGACAAGGAAGCAGAACGTGTGTTTCAGAGGATGTGATCTTGAAGTGTCTTAAAGAAACTGAAAATGAGTGAATGAAGAAAAATGGGTTCAAGATGAGCAACATTTTAATGACAAAGATAGGAAAAACAGTAAATTTTTTATAAAAATCGTTTACAAGAACCGGATGGGGTGGGGTGTATGTCTTTCGGGTGTGTCACTGATTTTGATTTGGTTTACCAGGATAGAAAATGACACGGTAAAAACCTAATAAATCAAAATATGAGTAAATGAGAATGTCTTTGTTTGGAGACTACTCAACTGCATTAATGTAAGAGTCAGTTATATAGATGTGTTCTGGATATTCTCTGGTCATTCGGTTCTTTTCTTTACGGACTAGTAAATTACTAACATATTTCCGTTATCTGTGAGCGTTACTCCCCCACTCCCTCCGCTACGCCCTTCCCTGTATATAAATAACGATAATGTCATTTACTAACTACTTACATGGAGACTTCAGTCAAAAATGTTCCTGTTGAAGAGAATCTAAAATCTACCCCTGTGGGTGCAGATACCTGTGAAAGCGATATGGTATGTAGCGCCAGGACTAATTTATATTAGTGGCAAAATTTCACCATGTCCCCCCAGTGACCTCCTCCCCCCCTGCCTTTGGTTCACTCAGGTATCTCTGCCTTTAGGGGAGCTACGTAATCAAAGTGAGACATTTGAGGGGCGCCAAATTTATGCAGTATTTCAATGCAGTTGTTTATCTCGGTAGTGGAGGTGTGAGGATGGTTATCAGTAAATCATGGTTCAATCTTGAGGTTATCGGGCATTGGGTCTTATTACAACGATGTCTGTTCTCTGATAACAAGCAGGCCATTAAGGATATTCGCAACATTGATTTTCCCTTGTAAAAGGTAGAGAAAACTGATTGAAACAAAGTGACAACAGGCACTTTTTTGGAAGTCTAAGCTAAATTTTAGGTAAAAATTTGCATCAAATGTATATTGTCGTCTTGTCAACGTCTGTCTCCTTTCTGTTCCAATAACACGCTTAATAGCTTAAATGTCAACATGCAAGTAATTAATACGACAAGTAGAGATATAACGCTGGACCAAAAAATATTGACTTAGTATTGGACAATTGAACAAATGTTTACAAAAGTATATGCACAATCCTGAATTGCCAATTGCTAGAATTGTATATGGTGAAGTATTTTCTATATTGTGATGGAGATTGAGTTAGCAACTTTGCTTTCTTGCAACCTAATGGTTATCCTAACGATGATGAAGTTCAGATGTGTCTTCAGTTAAAGATCAGGAATAACGTTTTATTCATCTACTTTCAAAGTGATTTATTGCTTCTAAGGTCCTGTGGTAAGGTAATTGACCACATTCAAGAAACTCAAGTATGTTTGGCACATAGACGCCCATGGAAGTTAGAGAACACTTCAATTAAGTCAAATATTGACCTGGATTTGAACTTTGTGCGCAATTGTCAGTCGTTTAAACTTTCCACTACTAGTCACAAGCAAAGAGGATTTGGAGTACTGATTTCTGTTGCTTAAAATGTATTCAGGGTCGAGCATAAATTAGAGAGATATATTAAGACTCACTTGTAAACTAAACATGGTTGTTGATAAAATCGAAAATGTTTGCTTAAAAATCGCAAATGACGTTTTTTGCAACCAATTTCAGTTATCCTTATAGCCGCACGACACCAGTAGCTTACTGACTGTGGGGTCTGGGAACTAATTTGAAAAATTAAGGAACATGACATGATTAAAACGGCATTAAAGTTGTTGATAATAGTTTTGCTGGGTTCAGGAACATGAAATTACCCAAAATAATCGCGTTTTCGTTCACTTAAAATGGCAAATTATGGATTTTTTGTAATCTCGGTGCTGGACATGGTTCGAAACCAGTCCTCTGCCGTCAGCCACTGCGCTGACAACGTTCTCTTTTGCTTTAACCTGCTTAAGAAGCATAGGATGCTTTAAAGGTACGCAGCATGGCAGGTTGACCCTTCTCTTGCTTTAAAGAAGCATACGATACTTCATAGGCATGCAGCATGGCTGGTTGACCCTTCCCTTGCTTTAAAGAAGCATAGGATACTTCATAGGCACGCAGCATGGCTGGTTGACCCTTCCCTTGCTTTAAAGAAGCATAGGATACTTTATAGGCATGCAGCGTGGCTGGTTGACCCTTC
>JANTCA010006086.1:13228-29720 GCA_024741275.1 Chironex yamaguchii
AAGAAGCATAGGATACTTCATAGGCATGCAACGTGGATGGTTGACCCTTCCCTTGCTTTAAAGAAGCATAGGATACTTTATAGGCACGCAGTGTTGCGTAGCATACTTTACAAAACAGACGTGTACAATATTTTACTGACTACCAGCTCTCTATCCGTTACCGTTAGATTTAGGAGGGAGAAATGTGGCAGCTTCCAATACCATACGTCAGGAAACAAATAGTGTTGGTTAGATAGCGGCTTTGGCCAATATGGTATTTAAGCGAAGTGCATCGAATAATTTATTGATAAACAGCATCCTGTTCCATACGTTAGATAGCTGACTGATATACCCCGTGAGTATGCGAAGTATGGGAGAGTGTGGTGAGAGGAAGCATCGTATGACTGAAGAAGAATGGGAATGGATAGTGCCATTAAGGAATGGATAAGCATCGAACGATATCTCTCTGTAGATAGTTTACTTCTAAAAATTGGCCGTAAAGTTACAGTTGAGAATAGTGAATACTACAAGAGAGAATAGTGAATAACGCTATTGAAGATAGTGAATAACACAGGTGAACTAGACAATAAAACAAGTGAGAACAGTAAATACACGTGAGAATAGTGAATACCACAAGTGAGAATAGTGAATACCACAAGTGAGAATAGTGAATAACACAAGTGAGACTAGTGAGTACCACAGACGAAATTAGAAAATGCAACAAGTGAGAATAGTGAATACCACAAATGAGAAAAGTGAATAACACAAGTGAGAATAGTGAACATGAATACCACAACTGAGACTAGTGAATAACACATGTGAGACTAAGTAAATTCCACAACTGAGAATAGTGAATATCACAACTAAGGATAATGACTAGCAAAATTTAATAGTTTATTCCATTAAACCATTTGTAGAAGTAATCGAATAAAATATTTTGGTCGCTGAATAACAGTACACAATATTTTACTGAGGGTTAAACTTGGATTCACGATCTATTGTAAAAAATAATCAAACAGGAGCGCTAGTCGATAATAATGCAATTGTTGACAGCTGACAGTGAGACTAGCATAAAAATCAATGATACTCGATATTCCTATTTTCAATATTTTGAGGCAGTATAACCGGAAAACAATATGAGTTAAAAGGCGCCCATACTAGATGGACGTAAAAACCAAAACTATTCGTTCCCATATTGTCTTGAAGACAAACAATCATGACGTACAGGGCGTTGTCTACCCTCATTTGTTGTTTGTCTCTGTTTAAGTCGATCATGTTTAATTTTCTCCCGGCGCTCATAATCCTCCCATAACAAAGGTGGAGAATGAAATTCCCATCCTGGAACACTTTCTGTCTCACTAGCAGTAGTACAACTTGGACTGACCCATGGAGTAGGATTAATAAAACTAGGAGTACTTGTACCAAACATCTCTGAAGCTATAGAGCTACCAGGATGTTTCTCTGTTGTCTTGCGAGATGGTGTCTTATTTCGATGACTGCTTTCTTTTAACCATTTTGAATATCTTAAATTATTCAACGCCTTCCTCTCTTGCATCAACTCTGCCCTGCGTTTCTCTTCTTCCTTCAAGAGCATCTTTTTCTGGGCTTCCTCTTGCAGTTTCTTTTGATACCACTCATTATATTTTTGACGACTGCGAGACTCGGTGAGTTCTTGAACTTGCTGTTCCTTGAGTTTTTTATACTTCTCTTGAGCAGCTGCTTCTTTGCGTTGTTTTTGCATTTCGTAAAGCTTTTTCTCCAGCCACTCGACTCGTTTTAGCTCTGCCTTTTTTAGTTTTTCTACTCTTTCTTCTTCCCTCTTCTTTTTCTCTTCCTTCTTTAAGCATTCCAGCATGCGTCTTTCTTTAGTTATGGCTAGAGACTCAATTGTTTTCTTGATGACCCAGTCTTCCCACGAGACTTGCTTTAAGTCCTTTAAGTCTTGAGCATTAATTGAGAGACCCATCCTCTTCCTTGGAGGTAGTAAGTAAAAAAGATTGAATTAGAAAAGACGTAAATGAATCCCAGACGAAAGTTTGCTACAACGCCTTTCTAAAGTCTTTAAATTGCAAATTAAAAGTACATAAAATTACATATTTCATAACTGACGGGAGAGGGGAGGGAAAGGTAAGGACAAGGAAGTGAAGAGAAAGGACAGAAAAGGTTGAGAAGGAGAAGAGTTTAAGGTCGCCCTTCTAAACTCTCTCTAGAGGACTAAATTAATGCTTGTGTGTTGCATAGATATACAAGTAAGTGATATAGAGATGAAACAAGTGAATATATTTGACATTAATAAATCAACTTTTTCTGGTAAACTGAGAGTTGTCTTAAGTTTATGTAATGCTCGTTCTTATCACTCCGCCAAAACACACCATAACAACTGGCACCACCTACCTAATTGTTACATGACGATTTGAACACAGAGACCCCATAATCAATGTTTTCGTTATCTACTTTTATTTCATGTGCCCTGAAATTATGTAAAAAGATACCATAGGATTGTTTATTTGGCACACAAGGTGACATTTTAGAATTTTTGCAAAATTTTATAAACAAGCAACTAATTTTCAAGGTCATATAATTTAGGAGCTAAAAATATCAGCATACAAGTTTACTTGTGGTTTTAATAAGTACCCCAAAGTTATGATTTTTGCAATTTATTTGGAGAAACCTTACCAAATCTAGGCCGCAGTACCTCCAGGCAATGTAATTCACATGACTAGATTGAAGATGTTTGATGACTCATTGTTATGTAACAAAAGAGCTTTGATGGTTCCAACCCCTCTTTGTAACAGTTTATTACAAAAAATAATCTTTGCCTCCTCTATGAGTTGTTATATAATTTTTGGATTATCTTTTTGTGGCACAAAACTTGAAAATTGCCTTGAAAATTTGTGACATTGCGCTAAAATCATACTTAAAAGCTTTTTTTAGGTTGCCATATACATATACTTTCCTTTCGGACATTTCATACTCTGAGAAGTGTCAGATGAAAAAAAGCTTTTAAGTATGACTTTAGCGCAATGTCACAAATTTTCAAGGCAATTTTTGGATTACACGTATACTCTTTTCTATAATACTGATGCTTCAGTTGTTGTCCAGACCACACTATATCTAGTCAAGGTCATCAGTGTGTTAAAGGATGTTTCAGAAGTAAACAAAAATACCAAGTTATTATCTGCATAACATACATTATCTAAAGGAATGAAACAGCAGTCACTGTAAGCTGCGCAGTGTACACTGACAGACATAACAAAAAAACTTCAAACTTTGTGATCATCAACACAGTTCAGTTATTCAGTATGGCAAACAGCAGCACACTGACACAGCCTACAGCCTTTGCATGATGTACAAAGGTATTCAGGCGAGACAACTACTGTACAACTAAGCACAACTGAATATGACAGATACAGGGGTTTTCATACTTTTGTTTGATTGTTACTATCCCTTTGGGTGTGCTGCATCGTTGCGGTGATTCAAAATCTGATGCAGCATGGTCCTGCCTGTCTTGACTAATATCAGATATTAGTGTGTCTGTGTCCTTGCGAGAATGGCTAAGAGTTCAAGAGATGCAAAGCAAATCACAAAATATACAGTAGAATATAATACAATGCTTAAAATCATTAAAACCATTGTTGTCACCATTCTCATAATTATATCTGGTTTAATTCATGTGTGGATGATTTGGATTGGTGAAGTTTTTACACTAACATTATACTATATGAGGTACAATATAGTGCTGTATAAAGCAAAACAGTGTGATACAATAACATTACAATTACATTACAACATCGACCCCATTCAAAGTAGATGCTAGAATACAATAAAATGTAATTAACAACACTGCCATATCTTGATGAAGGTCTAATAATAAATTATTAAGAATAAATAATAGAAATTTATTTATCTACAATTCAACATAATATAATCAGAATTTAATGAAATACAATATAATTATTTTCATTACAGTATAGTATCATATTAAACATTGTGGTGATTACCTAACACTACACCACTTGGTAGTTTCTTCTTGTTGTAAGTTATTGAAGAAAATTTCCCATACCAAGTTATGATACCATTGGTGACGTATACATTATAGCTATGGTACAAAGCATTTTATCTACAATGTACCTACCTTTCATAATCACTGGCATACAGTGGTGTCAAAAGTGATCTTGTAGAGTCATGAGTTGGCTCTAATCTTAGGTCTGAGCTGCCATCCTCATTTATTATGTATCTTTCGGTAATTGATCCTGACATTTCCTAGCTACCAAATGATTTAAAAACAAAACAAATGCAGTTATTTCCAGCAAACTTTCATGCAATTGAGTCTGGATAGATAGGTTAGTAAATATGAAAACATATATAAGCATAGCACAGGATCAATATCTAAATATAACTTTTATTTGGTTGTTAGCATAGAAAGATGGAGTATTTTAGCCACAAATTGGTAGGACAGCACATTGACATGACTACATGTCAGGGATTAGGGCCTACTAGAAAGTGGATCACTGCATCTTTTGCAGATAATGAAAATTCAAGTACTAGGCCTGAGAAAGGGTTGACTATATAATAAGAATTTTGGTATACATGTCACTGACAGCCCATCATTTAGCTGTGAACAAATAGTATCCCTGACAATAAAACATTACCAGATGCAGTTTACATTCATCAGTATTTATGTGCTGTTTCTGGGGGCTGTTTTAGATATAGAGGATACTTTTGCAATGAACTACACCAGCCACTTTCTGTGTGTAGCAGAAATGAACCACTTTTGGCATCCACCATTTCAATGCCTATAAACATGAATATTAGTAGCTCGAGTTCTGAAATGACCATCAACTTGATGTAGCCAGTATAGTGGTGCAACATTGCCTCCCACTTGATCAAATCTTGATGATCGAGAAAAAATATATCCTTGAACTATCAAAGCATTGGCTGTGGTACAAACTCTGCTAATGTCAGTTGCAGACCTTGCATAGAAAAGTGTAAGTCCCTAGTATCGATTACAGCAGGCTCACATGGAGAAATGAGTGGCAAAATTCTGTAACATTTGTTGGCTTTAGAAATTATCTTGCTTTTCAGATTCTTGGATCCGATGTAAGGTAATCAGATGTTTGATGTGCTTCATAAAAAACACACAAATAAACAAACAGTTTTCATCAACCAAAAACACAAGTACACTTTGTTGTCTTTGGAAAATGAAAGTACAATTCTTCTCCTAACAGAACAGAAAAATGCAATACTTCTGAAGTACAAAGTAAATTCTCTAAAAGTACCCCACGGTGACCTACTAACAGCAATATGATGAATATCTTCCGCAAGGTTTTGAGTAAGCAGTTAAGCAGGGCTTGCAGCATAGAATATGGAGTGATTTATTGTGGTATCCAAACGTCATTGAGCCAGTATACCACTGAAGTCTAATGATGGTGTCTTCAAGATTGAAAACCATCAATATCTGACTCACCAGGTTTAACACTATACCAACAAATACTAATCAAAGATAACAATTGCGTCACCAAAATGCTTGTCCTAGAAGAAATCAATGCTACACTACTAAGTATTACATAGGCCAATGCATTTATCATTCAGGTCGTCAGTGTCTTTTTTCTGCTATCAAAGTCCGAAAAACATGAGATGAACTAGCTTTTGCACGCGCACCCAAATGTTTGCCATAGGTGAAAAATCACCATTTCATTCATATATAATCGTTTCTGTTACCATATAGAGAAACACAAAATTAAATTACAAGATTAAATTACACTGCACCAAAATTCTACTATAGTTTTAGCTGTACTAGTATAGTTATAAATGAATTGTTCATCTAGTGCACTGCGTAATCTATTACCATGCAAATATGCGAAGTACTAGATCGATGAACGATTTATCAAATGTAGAACTTTGGAATTGGGACTAGCCGTGTACTAAATCAAACCTACCTTGCCGCTCTCAAAGTTCTGGTGCATTCAATACAATGGTAGCGAGAATATCAGGGCAAAGTGGGCCGATATCTCAAGCAAGATCTCATAATAAGAGAGAGGCGTGAAACGTTACTATCATATATAATTTTGAATAAACAGTATCAATGGTACCATTGTTGTTTACGTTATATTGGGAGAGAGGCTAGTAATCAATACGAGACAATATGGCTGCTTTGACAAGGGGGAGCACTGTAAGTTACCAATTTGAACACTTGTCCGATGCCCATGCACAAAATTTTTAAAGGACTGGTAAAAGGTTTTTCGTCTGATACTCTTCAGACTATAAATCGTCAGAAAGGAAATTATATATGTATGGCATAGTAATGTTTATATAAGAAACAGATATCTCTATATCCTTTCAGCTCTCCTTAACAACCGTGCATAGCAACAAGTTGAAGTGGCAAACAAAGACGCGGCATCGAAACCTGTACGTGTGGTGCGAGGGAAGGTTAGTTTCTAGTTAGTTGTTATGTTAGTAACTTTATATCAAACACCAAACTCTGTCAAGGCTTTGTTTTTGTGTTGTGTACACAGACATCGGCATCACCGCCAGAACATTCAATGATAATCACAGAAGGCGAGAAGGAGGAACCTTCAAGTTTTTCTAAATATCTTCCCTTTACTCCCCTCAACTTATCCATGCATTTAGATGACCCTGCACAACGCAAAAGACCTAAAACACTAAAATAAAACTTGAACAATCTTTTTGAAGTACAAAACTTAAAAATCGTCTTGAAAATTTGCGACATTGCGCTAAAAACATACTTAAAACCATTTTTCGTCTGACACTCTTCAGAGTATGAAACGTCAGAAAGGAAAGTATAAGTATATGGCAACTTATCTATAACAAACATATAGCAAAACTAGCTAATCATAGACAAGAAAGGAAACAAAGAATGAGAAAATGAAGAAACAAAAGATTATTGGAAGAGTCCAAGTGAAAAAACGAACTCTTTCCGCCTACAGAGTACCGGTTTTGTTGTTTTAATATAGACAGACTCCAATACACTTATATGAAAGGACGATCCAGCGGTGTCAATGATCCAAAAATTCTCGTCCGTATGCATTTTGGCACATTCTGAATTTTCTAGTAAATGTTGGCCTATGGCAGAATCGCATGTTTTGGGAGTCATTTGATCCTGTCACCCAATCTTTGAGAAGTGCGACCTACATACCGAGCTTCACATCGGCACAAAAATTCATATACTACTAATATATATAGTTGTGGTTTGATGAAGTTATCACTACCAAACAATTCAGTATGATTCAAAATCCTGGATTTCATTCGGACCATGACCAAAAAGTGAATCAACTGGAGCCGTTCAGGTTACCAAAGTCTGGTAAAAATTTTATAACGACACGTTAACAAGTTATCGTTCAAAATCAGTTATTGTGCAAGGAACCATTCAAAAAATACATTACGACTTTTCTACGACATCTTTTTATGATAATTTGAGGGGTAAGTGAGTCGGTATACATTACGTAACAAAAGAAGGTTAGCAAAATAAACTAAAACAAGAATTTTTTATTACATATAAAATGTATTTCCCATACTCTTCGTTTGCCACGCTTTTATTGTATTAATTCTACATCGAGGGTTCGATCTTTGAACATAATTACAAAACAAAACTGAAATAATACATGAAATTTCCATGGAATTTTTGCTATCATGTGTGCATAGTACTTCCGTTTTGGCTATAAAGCGTTGCAACATTTTATTAGAGTTCTCGATTGGCTACAAATAATTAGCACAAGGAGAAGATCTTGCTTTTTAAACGGTTCTTGCCAGTAGTTTTGGTAGTTGCTGTTAAGTTTAACAATCTTTTTGTGGTACAAAACTTGAAAATGGCCTTGAAAATTTGCGACATTGTGCTAAAAACACATTTAATGGCATTTTTCCTACAGAACAGCCATCTCGAGCTTGCAAAGTGAAAATGACTGCCAAAACATGCGATTCTGCCATAGGCCGACATTTACTAGAAAACTCAGAATGCGCCAAAATGCACAAGGACGAAAATGTTCGGATAATTGACACAGCTAGATCGTCCTTTCATCTAAGTGTATTGGAGTATGTCTACATTAAAACAAGAAAACCAGTACTCTGTAGGCAGAAAGAGTTCGTTTTTTCAGTTGGACTCATCCAATAATGCTTTGTTTCTTCATTCTCTCTTTCTTTGTTTCCTTTCTTGTCTAGGATTGGCTAGTTTTGCTACATGTTTCTTATAAATAGGTTACCACACACATATACTTTCCTTTCTGACGTTAGATACTCTGAAGTGTGTCAGACAATAAAGGTTTTAAGTATGTTTTTAGCGCAATGTCGCAAACTTTCAAGGCGAATATCTTCACGGTAAGAAAGAAATTATTGCAAGGCAATACATTTGTCAGTAAAAGACTTACAGTTCAACTTCAGTGGTGTGGTCACGGGGAGGTATGCCTCCAGATGATTACCCTCTGGATTCCTTTGAAGTCGGAGAGAAAATGGGTGGTTCCAGTAGGTTATGAATTTTTCCCTGAAGTATTAGAGGCACATGACGTATTGCAAAATCTTGTTGGTAATTTTTCATTTACTCGTAAGTTTCTTTAAATGCAAGTGCGAAAAATATATAAAAACGATTGTACACCCACATTTTGTTCTCTAGTGATGCTTACATTATCATTACCGGCTTTGCTAATAAGCTAAAAAAAGTGGAGGTTCATGACCACTAATGTATAAGATCAGTGTTACAAAATTCTTAAATCTTTCATTTTTTGCATTAAACACTGTTAAATATAAAGTCAGGCGAGAAGCCAAATGAGAATGTCTCTTAAAAATATTTTCGTCCAAGTGCTCTGTTCATAGAATACCTAACACATAACTATCAAAATTCCTTAACCATAGCATGATATTGGGGTACTCATTCTAAACCAAAGAAAAAGGCGTGACCACGTAAATTGTAATGGGGACGGAGCCCTAGACCCTTTCATTCCCCCCTCTATTCACCCTGGGCACGCCGCTGTTCAGCTTAGTAATGTTTATAGTTTACTACAAAGTAAATGATTTCTAGAAAGTTTACATAAGACAAAGCCTACTCGCCAAAAAATAATTCATGATTTCCCTTGGCATTTACAAAACAATCATGGCCAGCATGCGCGCAATCATTACAATCCCAAACACAACCTAGCATATACGAAACCAAAATAAATACAAGATGCCAAATTTAGCAGAAGAAGAAGGATGTGGATATAGACAGAAATCTTGATCAACAAATTTACAGGTACAAACATTTAATTTAGTTGAATTGAATTACTAGAGTCTGCGGTGTGGCCAAGGTAAGTTGGAAGGGGGGAGCAAGATTTTAATGTGGCTTCGGGACCCCGCACCATCGAAATTTTTGGGGTTGTACCTATTGCTTTTGCTTGGAATGCAATCTCCAAATATCGTGCTTGCCATTTGATAATCTCGTGAAAAGTATCATATAAGATAGAGCGTGAGGGACAGGGGTAATTGCCCCCCCCCTCATACTTTCCCATGGTCACGCCACTGACTAGAATGACTAAGCAATTATTATGTATTAATAAGTTGAAATTCACATCAAGGTGGAGAAAGATTGTTCTCATAACACGCATAAAGGTAGGTTGCCTTCAAGCTCTTGATATCATTGTCCTTCGCCAAATTTTGGTGTCGAAATGTCACCAAATGTCAAATGTTCACTGGCTTGAATGAGGGTTGCAAGTTCTACTGTGGTCATATTAATCATGAGTGGTGCATGACCACAACAGCTGCTTTGAGGGGGAGCAGACAGTTCAACGCTCAGACTGAAAAGCCGACACTCGAACATTCTGTCCCTTGTGTATTCGTATCTGAGTCCCAGTCCATTCTGGTGGTTAGTGTATACTCGATCCCACTACCTCGACCTATACTATTTGTAGAAGCCAACTGTTATGTGTGGCTTCCTGTTATCATACTCGCAGTCCACTTGCTGTGTTGCAATGACGAGGCTGCACATTATTATACGGATTAAATGGATGTGACAAAGTGACTCCTCTTGATAATGGTCCTTGATGGCTATATTTTGAGTAATTAGGACCATACGTCATCGGCCTATAAATAAAAAGTTAAAAATGTGGTCAAGGTGAAATCCATTAAATGAACATGGAGGACAGCACAACAATTCCAAATGCGACCTCTGTCAAACAGATTGCGACTTCTAAGATTTGAGATGAGTAAGCGAATTGATATTTATCTATTTGTACGTCATTTGCCAGTGATAAAATATAACTGACTACAGAGTACTTACCTGTGCGCCCTTGCTGTCGACTCGGCCCGAGGTTCCTTCTCACGTCCAAATGGCGGATTAGGGCTTGACCAGAGAGTACTACCTTGATAACCTGGGATATAACCACGTCTAAAAAAGTGAACGAGAAAAAGACGAAAATGACAAAAGATTTTAAAAGCACTCTAAAGGGCACAATCATCCAATGACGATCATTTTTCTTTGAATCGAAAGAGCATGGTTCTTTTAGCTTTCCATCCTTCTGACGAGTGCCTGCACTGTCGGGGAAGAGGTCAAAAAGTTGACTAAGGGGTAGGAGTGGCCCCTCACATTTCTATAACCAAGGTAACAGCTAACAAAAGAGGAGCTATTATGTTTCTTCGACCATTGTTGTCTACCGTTCTTTTATTGTAACTTAAATTGTACCAAGGCATAGATAAGGTACTACAATAAACAACATTCCTTAATAGATTGCAAATATCAAGGTTAGCTAAAGAAGGGTATTTCTGTTATCCTAAAAGTGAAAATGTACTAAGACAAGATTGTTTGATATAACGAATATAATGAATATTAAATATGTAAGTAGACAGAGTTGCCTTGTGATAAGGACTCAAATTAAATTATAATATTACGTAATTAAGTGGCACAACGTATCAGCATTCTTGCACCCCTTTACAGTGCAAACTTACGGATCGAAATTTTGATCCGTGATCTTAACCTATTCGTAGGCTTAAGCGTGTTTAAGTACCCATTATGATTGTAAGTGAAACGTGTAAAAAAACAACTTTCAAATTTTGTGGCAAAAAAATTATTAAAAATGTAGAAACTTTGTAGGTAACTAGTTAATATCTTTTAGTCATAAGTTAATCTTAAAACCTTTATTTGAACTGTATTCATTCACATGTGAGATAGGACGTCGTAAATCTAAGGAACATTATAAACTGTATACTTTGTTGACGAACGTGGAGTATACCCAGGTCATAAAGCTCAAGAACTGGGACATAGCTCAAAGTACCCTTGCAGTGCAAGTCATGGTTATGTACAGTAGAACACTCTGTTTCAAGGACGATATGTCCTCATGCATGCTAGAGACATGTGATAATGGAATTTGGAAGGTAGCTTTGAATTGACAATTAATTTAACGAAGGCCAAAAAATACATAACCCTAGCTTATCACAACAAATCACTATGTGTAAAAACCGACAGTCTAGGGAATAAACGCAATCTACCCATGAAAATACCATTTGCCTCCCAAAGAGTTCATCATAAATCAAAGAAGAGGAGGAAATAGATCAAGATAAGGAAGACGCAATGCTTCCTTAGCACTCAGCAATAACAGGGGAGATTATAGAAATTAAAACATTCTACCAACGGGCTATCATCCTCCTACTGTGTAGCACAAGGGCTAAGGAAAAGGACATGGACATGGGATAATGCAATTTGGAAAGTAGCTTTGAATTGACAATTAATTTAACGAAGGCCAAAAAATACATAACCATAGCTCATCACAACAAATCACTATCTGTGAAAACCAACAGTCCAGAGAATAAACGTAATCGACCCATGAAAAAGGCCATGGACATCACCCTATCAGCCAAAGAGAAGAAACTTTAGTTGAAGTAAATGACCACTTACCTTCCGGTTTCAGCATAGCGTGGTTGAGGTGTTCTGACGACAGTAAATGGAGAAAACGCTTTACCAGTCACATCCTTATCACCCTCACCAGGGATGGTCCCACTAAAACAAATAGGCGATGGTAAGAATTTCCTTGCAGAAGAACAGCTTTAAGGTGTAAATGACTGTTCCTCACAAAGGCAAGAAAGGGCAGAAATACCAGATTAAAACATAAAGAAACAAAATCTTCAGGCTAAAAAGGAAAAATTATTAAAGCAAGAAAAGATACTGAAAGTAAAACACAAGAAAAGAATTTAAGAAGGAAATATATTGCACTCAAAGGAGAAAAACCTTTCGAAAATATCATGGTAAACCTTAAATTGTAGATCAGAAACTTAATGACGAAACTTACGCATAATTTGGAATTTGGCCACCTTTGGTATTTTCACTTGTGCTGTTGAGAAAATAAACAAAAAATACCAGATGAGGGCATAATGGTGTTAACTACTGAATAAGGCAAATTAGGTATACAAGAAAAGACTGACTCCAGTTAGATACGATTATCACAGCATTAGAAGGCAACGAATATTATTTAGAAGGCTAGATATAAGCTAACATTGATGAAATCTGATTCTTAAGTCTTGGCTGTCTCTCGGAATTTCAGCCACGGCCATGAAGAAGGGCACTTGGTAAGTTGAGATTCTAACGACGCTTCTGTACTTGATCAATATCACCTAATTTTACTTAATTTGAAGCAAAATTATTATAACGGTAATACATGCTACTCACAATGAAAGAGGACTTTGAATAAAATGTCGATCACGTGGCTGAAAATAATCCCATGAAAACGGTGTCTTGGAAAGTCTCTAAAAGAAAAGAGATTGGTTACCAGGATCCAAAATAAAAGTAAATATTTGGAACAGTAAAGATGATAATGTTGATGATCATGATAATCAAGATGGTGATGATGTTGGTAATCATCATAATTATGCTGTTGATGATGACGACGATGATCATGTCAATAATGATAATAATGATGATGATGTTGATGACGATGATGATAATGATGATAATGATGATGTTGATGACGATGATGATGATGATGATAATGATGATGATGATGATGATGATGATAATGATGATGATGATGATAATGATAATAATGATGATGATGTTGATGATGATTTCAATAATGATAATAATGATGATGATGTTGATGACGATAATGATAATGATAATAATGATGATGATGTTGATGATCATGTCAATAATGATGATAATGATGATGATGTTGATGGCGATGATGATAATGATGATGATGATGATGATGATGTTGATGACGATGATGATGTCATTATTGATGATGATGATAATGGCGATGATGATGATGATAATGATGAAGTTGTTGTTGTTGTTGATGATGATGATGATGATGATGATGATGGCATGATGATGGTGGTCCTTTTGGCTGTAGTGTGATAGTGGTAACCATCAGGGTAGGGATAAAGGTGATGATAGTCATGATGGTCATGATGTTGATGATTGTATACTTATAAAATGATCCAAATGACGCTGCTGCTGATAACTATGAATCTGGTAATGGTAAAGTGCCTAGATTATGCTAACAGTGGCATCAATGATTTCAAATATAAAAATGTCCATTAGGGAGTGATGCCTATTTGGTATCTATCTATTGATTAGTCTTCATAAACATGGGAGCTTTTCTAAGATAATTGTGAATACGTCTCCACACAAAATACTTTTATCATGCAAAATTCAAATAATGAGTGAAGAAAAATATATATTGTAAGATCACTTAATTAACATCTATAACTAGTAATAGTGCTAACTAAGTGCCCCCACTCATGACAAAAAAGTGGCATTAACCAATGTTTTACATTTAACTTCTGATATTTGCATAAACCATACAATGCATATTATTAGCAAGTGAAAACAACTATTGTTTCGTCCATAGTGTTATTGTATTTTTGCATGTTTTTGATGTGGAAGGTGATGTCGCCCATAAGGGTAATTTCTTTAGAGAGCATTCTTTACCTAACTACTGCATTATTAGTTGCCCAATGCGGAATATGGACAACGATTTTTTTCTATGGTCTGCCTACACTATAAAGCACAATATCGCATTGTTACCCTTCTATCCAATCAATGCTGTTTACCAAAAGAAATTGGCAAATGAAAATCCTTCTCCTCAAATGGTCTTTAAAATTGGGCACACGATAAGGTGTTAACGACATTTCCTGAATATTGTTTAATCACGTGAAAAGTGTAGCAGAAAATATTCAGATTTCAAGCCCACTGGATGCAGCAACAACAATGTGGACACACAGAACTACAGGGCCTCACTATGAGGGGCAATAACAAGCTCAAAATACTTATTACGAAGTTGTTATTAAGTTTACCTGCCAATCTTCAGCTCTATCATTGTATCTTTTAATCTTCTTTGTCACTAAATCAGGTCTTCCTTCTAGAGTTGTCGATGGTGGAGTCTGCACAGGGAATATTCGCTCACTCCAGTCAACACCTTCATATAACCTAAGAGGTGATATGCAATTTGCTATGTAAAACTGAGTATTAAGCAATTCGTTCCACTTGTAGCTACGGCAGATGGCATGGGTCCCAAGGTTGGTCTCTGAAGGAGCCCATCGATGGAAATGCCCCTTATACATGGTTGAAGGTTTAACTTGGAAACACCCTCCTAAATCTCTAGCAGAAAGAGTCTGACAGAAAATAGTAAATTAATGGTTTTCAGCATAACAAATCAAGACTAACTTAATGTCTCTACAGTGCTGTCAAGCACAGAAGTGGTTGTGAACAGAAGTTGTCCTCTGTGATAAATGTCCTGGAAAATAAATTATAGGATTGAATTGTTGTTGAAATTTGTTGCTTACAGTCATTTTATAGCCTTGATCTCTTTTATTCCTATTACTTATTTGACCCTGTTTTTTTCTGACTACACCGTGTTGTGCACTGTTCAATTGTTTCTCTTTCACATTTGTTTTCTACTTTTCATTATTCATTATTCACTCTTAGATCTTCTCTTCTTGTTCCCTTCTTATCTTTGCTTCTTGTTACTCGTCCCCCACTTCCCCTTAATAAGCGGAAGAAATACCAACAAAATCGAGAAGTGGGAATATTACCCTTGGGCAGCTTGTAGGAAAAGTGCCAGTCTTCCGATAAGTGCATGAATGGTGTAGTTGTATCACACATTTACCAAAACGTCATGTATTTAAATACCAGACGTATATGGAAGTAGAGACAGACACAGCAGAGCAATAAACATTTTAAACAACAGATATGCAGAGTGTTGTGTTCAGTCTTGAGAATTGATCTACATAGTACAACTTGGTTATTGTAAACCACTCCCTTCTCGCAGGCATTGATCAAAGTGTTGCAGATCAAGGATTTAAATGACAATATTTGACCTTTCTTAGTTTCACGTTTAATACTTAACACAATCACAAAACTGTAATGGCATCAGTATGTTTATTTAAGAGAGGAAATGGTTAGGTGTGAATATTGCTTCAATGTTATGGACGTCTTTGAAATGAGCTTATCCTAAGAGCAGACAACTCAACTTAAACGTTTCCTGGAATTTTGGAGTAAGGACAGGCGACAACAAATTCACAAATATTTTATCTTAAAGCAATAATCAACATTACATTTTTGCACATTCTAGCATTTAACGAAAGCTGGAGTTGTAACTAAATTATACAATTTTATTAGAGGTCAACATTATAATTACACGACAGGAAAACAGCACAACATTGCATGAATGAATGTAAAAGAATGTAGTAAACTAGTGTGACCTGAGTATGGCATTAATGTAAAAGTAGCATGCAGTCATATACATAGCGTTTTTTGTAAAAAAGAAATGTGTATATTTGACTTCGATATATTATATAAAATCATAATTTAAAGAAACTAGGCATGCTGTTGTAGACTATGTCTAAATATGGCATTAATGTAACATCATCAGCAAGGAGTGATTGGGGTTGGATGACAAAGGGTCTGTCAAACATGGATGGCTGATCTGAGTAGAATGATTTGATTAATGATTAAATTTTTCTAAGCTTTTAATGTTTAATTTCACTACTGGTTCAATGTTCACCTTAAATGTGCATGACAGGTACAAATATAATTCTTAGAGTTGCTATACTACATACTTTGCTGTTGTTGTCTTGTAGAAAGCTCTTAATGCCACTTTATCTCGTAGTTCCTTATCGTTCAAAATGTCAATCTCATACTGAAACAAAAAATCAGCTTTAAGCATAATACAAAACAAAATATATGTTGCAAAAATACATCACATTGCTGGTAAAGCAAGTTGATATTAACAACCTAAGTAAAAAATAGATTCCTTTCTCAAAATGCACTACAACAGCAACCACAATTCTATTATATGTTATGCATTCTAGCAGTTTATGCTATAACATACCATGCCATACTATAAATTGCATTACACTATATAATACAATCTTATACTACTCAATACTCAATTGTTATTATATCATACTATACTACACTATACTATACTGTACTATACTATACTATACTATAATGTACTGTACTCTACTATACTATACTATACTATACTGTACTCTACTATACTCTATGCTGCTGTACTCTACTCTACTGTACTCT